>JAPYYJ010000908.1:0-14954 GCA_028533885.1 Nasua narica
TGGCGGTTGGAGGCCATTGATGTCTTCCAGACTTGCTCACTCGGGCTTCGGTTCTGAGTTAAATTATTCTCTCTCCCAAGTATTTTTAGAGTTGAGATTTATATTGTTATATTATCTTGGCATCAGGATTTTAATACATTCTCACAGTTCCTTGACAGGGGATGCTAAATTCTAAAATAAGTAGTTTATTTCAAGTCACTAAGAGGGAACGATCCTTGAAGTTTGGATGTAGGTGACTCCTGCTATTTTCGTGTGTGTGTGTGTGTGTGTGTGTGTGTGTGTAACATTTATAGATGTTTTTGGCCCCCACAGTTTGGGCAACAGCTGAATTAGTGCTTGTTATGACGAACGCCACGGAAGTGCTAAGACAAGGTCACGGGGTCATGGTAGTATTTAGGTCATTCATATGAAGGATCTGGAAACCAGGGGAGCTCAGGGGATCGGACGCCTCTCAACGCATTCTAAGTGAACGTCGCGGAGACAAATCTCAGCTGCTTTACAATCTGAGAAAGTCGTCGGAACCACAGAGCTGGGCTTTTATACCCCTTCGCTTTACAGATGAGCGATCAGAGGCCCAGAAAAGTAGGGTGTCTGGTTGGAGACCCCACAGGGGCCTTGCAGCAAGGCCTGTAGATCCACCGGCCCGCACAGCAGCTCTCCGTGTCGGGGGCGGAGGGTAGTGTTCGTGCCAGGCCAAGACCCCGAGCTGGTGTCAGTTATGTGTTGGCTTGCGACAATCTTCCCGAACCTTAGAAGTATAAAGGGACGGTCATGTGGTCTCACCCAGTCTTTGAAGGCCAGGATCTAGGTACGCGGCCAACACACGTTTGGGTCATCCTGACCTGAGGTTGGGGGGGTGTCCCCATGGAAGCCACCGTCATGTTCATAACCCCATCTTGGAGGCCACACAGCGTCCCCTCCTGCTATGTGCTTTTGGTCCCACAGCCTAGCACTGGTACCCAGTGGGAGGTCCCCACAAGGAGGCGGGGGCCGCTGGGGGCCATCTGGGAAGCCGACTACCACAACAGCTAAAAGGACCATTGCAAAAATGCATCACTTATGTCGTGCAAAGAAATGACTCGAGAGCACACTGTCAGTTCTATTACTTACTAGCTTTTTGGCCTTGAACAAGTAATGACGCAGCCCCGTGCTTTAGGCTCCTGTCTCTAAGATGGGAAGGCGTATCGGAGGGGAGGAGCTTGAATCTAAGTCCTTCGCACAAGGCCAGGTGGATGGAAAGGCTCCGGTATCTATTAGCTACCTGCACACAATTATTGCGGATGAACTACAGGATCTTAGCCTTCCTTAAGAGTGATTTCATACGTCAGGACGTTGGCTCTCCTATTCTATAAAATGACCCGAGCAAAGGAGAAAGCCCGTGTTGATGAATTTCATAACTATCACTGAAAATTCACTTCTGGGGTATAATAATGATGAGGACGATGAGTAAAACAGCAAATGCAGCAAAAGTAAATGTGGTTGTGAGGCGTAGAGGAAATAAAAGGGATGCAGTCGTGAACCCCAGAAGATTCATGATGTGCCTTTGACTAATTATGTCTCTTTCCTATCTGTTTATATAAGATAGCCACACAAAAATTATAGTAGAGCTCAGAACGGCTTCTTACAATCGTATTACCAAAATATTAATAAGGTTTTGGGAGTGTAGGGAAAATGTAATCCTGCTTGGGGGGATTGAGAGATGTTCATGGAGAAATGGAGAGGAGATGAGCCTGCTGGGGTCTGGGGCCCTGGTCGTCGTCATGTGTCTATGTCACGGAAGCATCTGGAGAGGATACACAATGGTAAAAAATGCCGTGTGCGAGCGTGTGTGTGTTTGTGTGCATGTGTGTGCGGGAGGGGCGGGGAATGGTGCCATGGAGAGAAAAAACTAGAATGGAAAGATGTGTCTGAGGCAGGACGTGTTACCATATGTGCGAGACAAAAAGGAAGGGAGAATGAGGAAGGTGGACACTCATTACCTCTGTCCCTTCCCCTCCATTTCGATGCGCTGCCAAAACTGCTCTAAGATAAAGTCTATTAAAAGAACATTTAGTTGGGATCTTAGAAAAATGCCTGATGCTAAGTAAACAGAGATGTTCTTCTGAGTCTTGTGCAGCCAGTGGGGACCGTGGGGTGGTTCAGTGGCAGGGAAATCCTGGCCCATCCATGTCATAGGACCTCGATGTAGTACAGGACGACACGCGTGCCTAGGGCCACGCATTCTCACGCCTCCGCATTGGGACTTAAGAGATGCTTTCCTATTTCTCCAGTGACTCATTCATTCTTTACCAGCTTATTCAACACTGGTCTTTTCATGCTTCCCCATGCTTCCTGAGCAAGCCTTGAGGGAACATGAAAAGTGGTGTCCCCAAGCCACTTGGAGGGACATTGGCTGCCGTTGACAAATGTGCCCCGTGTAGAACCAAGACGTAGCTCACGTCGCGGAAATCTGATGCACTGGCAGCATCATGGGCCGGGTCACCCAGACACAAAACAAGTCTTGTGTACATCGTGACTTAGTGAAGACGGATGGGAGTCATCCCAGCCTCTGGGTGACTTGTTTGATAAGCCTTGAATGTTGACCACGTGCTGGAGTGTTGACCACGTGCTGGGTCGGAGACCTGGCACCAAGGATGCGCCCTAATGTGGAATGTCTGCCGGGGCCGTGGCCGTGGCCGATGCGGTGCCTGGGGCGAGCGGGTGCTCTCACAATAGAGGACCAGGAGCTGCTCTCAAGCAGGAAACATTGGTGACCGTCCCCACCAGATCTAGGCCCTGATCCAGCACAGAGGAGAAAACAACAGCCCCTGTGATCTCGGCACCGAGAAAGGAATGAGGGGAAATCTGAGAAAAGCCGTGACCAGGAGGGAGGTAGATCCAACATGGTGGCCACAGGAGGTGGAGCGTGGAGGAGGAAGTGGTCCCCCGGGCTTGCGTGGATGAGCAGGGGCCGCGGAGGGGCGGGGACCAGCAGAGGAAGGGGGCAGAAAGCAGCCGTTGAAATGTGTGTCATTTCTGCGCAGGGGGACGTGGGGCCGGCGGGACCTCCTGGCCTACCGGGCTCGGTGGTAAGTGCGCAGGCGCTCCCAGGGGCGGGGCTGCGGGCTCCTAGGCTGACGCGATTGCGTATTTGAAGAGTCCTCGCCTCTGAAGATGAGCAGTGTTCTTCGACCGCATGAGCTGGATGCAAGGCTTTCGACACTGAAAGTGGGGTGAACTCCGAGAAAAGCTCGGACTTGCTGCCTTATAGCGTGCTGTGTGAATACCCTTGTTGGAGCTCAGGGGCACGACGATGGAGGAAACCCCACCAGCTTTGCTGACCCGCGGTTTGTCCCATAGGTGCAGAGAGAGGGCCTGAAGGGCGAGCAGGTAAGGGGAATGCGGGTCCTCCCAAGTGGGGCTGCGGGTGGGAGCAGGGACAGAAAGGCCAAAGTCACGGGGTCAGAGTTGCTTGTGGAGCTCAGACAGAGCCTTCCAGAGATGGGTCAACTGGATTTTCCACCAGGAGGGCAGATTCCCACTTTATCTCTGGGTCCCTTTTGGGTCGTGAGTCACGAGGAAGGGGGAGCCGTGGCTAATGCATGTGTGGCTTCTGTTTCCAGGGAGCTCCGGGACCACGGGGTCACCAGGGCCCACCTGGGCCACCAGGAGCTCCGGTAAGTCACCCTCCCCACCCTGCCCAGGGTCTGCTCGGAACACCTCCAGGTCTGGAAAACAGTGGTTTTTCCCTGCTGAGCTCCGTGGCATCGTGGAAGCTGGTCCCGTGCCCCTGGGTCATTGGTGTCAGCTTTGTGCACAAGGGCAAGCTGAACCCTGACAAGTGAAATTTCCATTAGGCAGTTCCCAAGGGCGAAGCTGGACCTGAAACCCAGTAAGCCCGCCTTCACAGCCCCCGGTCCTAAACAGGCTGTGAGTGAAATTTCTGGTGGGCAGTCTGGTATTTTAGATTCCTTTTTTTTTTTTTCCTTTCTTTTTTAAGTATGCTCCAGTCCCAATATGGGGCTTGCACTCACAACCCCACGACTGAGCCAGCCTGGCACCTCTTAGTTTCCTTTTAGGTAAAACGGAGTAAGAGCATTGGACATTGCAGTGCTGGGCAAATCTTTTCCGATGCCTATTTGCTTCTCCCGTGTCTCTGATTCAAACTGACCTCGCAGTGGCTGGGGAAGTGTGAGCCTTTGGGTTCTCCACTGTTAACGAATTGAGTGGTATAAAAACAGTCGTTTGGGAAGAGCCCATTCAAAGGGACTCTGATCGTTCTGTGCTGCAAGTTCAGATTGAAGGATAATTAATGAGAATACAGTAAATTCCATGGGTCAGTGATTTCACCACGCTCTACCTGGCAACGTGCTCCCCCTTTCAGGTGACCGTATGTTATGGAAGGAAGTAAGACAATTCTTATTTTGAAACGCCCATAAATCACACTTATAAGAAGCCATTGGGGCCGATCCCTCATTAGGATAAGTGTGTAGAGTTTTGGGGCGGGGGGGGAGTGTAAAACCAGAAGAAATCTAGCAAATGGTTAAGCCCAGTAGAATTAGAGCAATTTCATACCAAAAAGTTCAGGTCAGGAGAGCTACCTTCTGTCTCTGTAACCTTGGATGTCTCGTTTAATTTCCCAAGCTTTGGTTTCCAGAGCTCCTCACCATTACGATAACTGCTGGGACAGTAACAGGAGAAAAGGCAGGCCACATGGCGTAGGCTCATGCTTGGGTCTCAGTGCGTACGTGCATGTATATTTCACATCTGTAACTGGCAAGTGCTGAAAGTTTATAGTATAGTATATATATATACACAGACACATATATTTTAAAGATCTATTTATTTACTTTAGAGCAAGAAAGAGTGCACGCGCGCCGAGGGGAAGGTGCAGGGGGAGAGAGAGAATCTCAAGCAGACTCCCGCCAAGCACAGAACCCAACACGGGGCTCGACCTCATGACCCCCAGATATCATGCCCTGAGCCAAAACCGAGAGTCAGACGCTCAACCAACTGAGCCACGCAGGCGCCCCTAGACTCCAGTATGTTTTTATGTGCAAACATACACATGTTACATCTGCAAGGATGAGGCGTACGTTCTATTTTGCCAGTGAACCCCTCGGTGCAGAGATACTGAGTGGATTGTGCACAGTGGCACAGCCATTAAGAAGGGAACTTGACCTTTGAACCCAGATGCGTCGGACTGTCAAGGCCGTGAGCGCACAATGCAGTGATACTTGCCCCGAAATACATACAGGAGAATTCTCTCCTCCGTGGCCCCCACTAAGGAATAAGAAGCCAACAGTGCCCAGCCCTGCTTGACCCCGAGGCAGCCTTCCTGACCTCTCACTCTGCATCCTCCCCTTTATGCGGTTTTTTTATGATGAGTGTTGGTGGGGGGAGGACAGAGGGAAGAAACCTTAAACGTTTGTGGCCAATTATTAATGTTGGGAGGTAGAGGGATGAAAATACACGGGCTGATCTAGTTGAATGAAGGAGATAGGAAGAAATAACCACGAGTAAGCACTTGCAGGCTCTAGATGATCGATGACATTCCTCGTGTGTCTCATTCCTGCGGTCCATCATCGCATGGGACAAGGACGACGTCCCGAACCTTCAGCACGTTCAAGCAAGTGCAAATCAGCCCCGCAGCCCAGGATGGAGATCTCCAGAGTGCTGAAGCTGTCCTCCATGCTAGCTGCTCTCCCCAGAATGGGGCTTGGAGCAGAATCTGGTGTGGGCGATGAATTCCCTTGCGGGGAGCTCAGAAATACAGGAGGCTGCCCCGAGACCTGTGGAAAGGGGGACCTGTGAAGAGAGACCAGGACCAATGCCTCTCCCCTCTCTGATTCTGCAGGTCATCTCAGGGTGGGGATTAGTGCAAGCTTATGGGGCAGTGCCCCCCCCAGCAGAGGGGCACAGGAGGGGGGCTGACCACAGCGTGAGCTCACGAGGAACAAGGGCACAGCGTGGGCATGGAAGGAGGGCGCCTTCGATTCAGCCACAACATCCCGTCTCGTGGCCGGGTTCTCCCATCAAGTAGCTTCGTGTCTTTGCTGATGCGACTCATCCTCTCTGATCCTGTTGTGCGATTCCTTCCTGGAAATTGTCCTCACCGTCGTCCTCCCCATCACGCACATGACTGTGCCGTGCGGGCCACACAAGCTAGTGTGCGAAGTGGGGCTCGGCGCGGCCCTAGGGAGCCCTGTACCCGGCTCAGTTGCCGTGTCCATCTGTTTTGAATCCCCGGCAGCACCTGGCCCAGGGCCTTCCGCAGAGCCGTTGCTCCCTAAATATTCATCGGATTGAATCAAACGGAGACGCTGGCTTCAGTGACTTCTGGGGAGAATGGAAAATTTTGGAGCTTGTGTTCAGCAGTCCCAGAGAGAGGAAAACGTTTCCCCTTCTCTCAGTGGAAACCTGCGTGCGGCCTTCTGCATCCAAATGCCAGGGCTGTCCGGGCAGCTTGCGGCTTCCATCCTCCCCCCGAGACGAGACAGGCTCTGGCCGTTTCATCAACGTCTGGCGGAGTGAAATAAAGAAGGGCAGGCTGCACGGATCCAACTGAGGGGTCTGCTGAGGCTCAGGGAACTTCCGCTCACTTACATGGGGTCTCCCCTCCCCGTGTGTCCGGAGCGCAATGGGGTCATCCTTGTGAGGAAAGGAGATTGAGGCCTGTAGTTCCTGCGGGTTTTCCACTCATGTTTGGGTTTCCACGGTCTTCTTAAGGGAAAAGACTTTGGATCTAAATACAGTGCGGTCACTTCGTAGTCATGCCACGCGTGACAGTAGTAGCTCTTTGTATGACAGCGTTTATCAAAGAAATGAAAGTGCCGAGGTTCGCATTCACCCATTCCCATCACTGCCTTCCTCCTCGAGCGGCCATCATGTGGGTGCAGATCAGGGTGCAGTCCGGCAGCCCAGGGGGTTGCTCTTTCCGGGCTTTTGTACCCTTTCTCCATGGGATCCCCATGGCCACGTGGTAGGTAGATGTATCATCCCGACCTCAGAGATGAGCCAGCTGAGGTTCACGGGCGCCAAGGAACTTGGCTGAGATTGTGCAGCAAATATATGTGTGGGGGGGAAGAGTGGGGGTCTTAGAGGTGTGACTTGAATTATCAGGTCAGTGGGACTGCTTCCTGCACCCGTGTTCCCTGTTTACTGAAACTGATCTATTTTGGACAATTTCGTGTATTTGTCCGGACGGCCCTATATTGCATATCACTTGTGACCGAGTCACGTAACCCAGGCTAGTTCTTGCTGAGCCAGCAACATACAGGGACAGTGGCACTGGGCTTACAGCTAAAGACCCTTGGGTTCCAGAGACTTCTCCCATGCATGCTTTATGCAAAGCATTAATACAAGGCATCTGACCCCCAATGTGTTCATCTTTAAATTGTGAATGATGTTACCTACCTCTTGGTTGCTAAACACTTAATTAGGCCAGATAGATGCACGTGTTTTAAAAAAATGTTAGATTTGTGGGGACAGGACTTTTTCCCTCCTGACTTCGCAGCCTCCCCGTTGGAACGAGATGGCATTTTCCTATGCAATGGGCATGAGAAGGCAAAGTACAATTGCTGTGTTGAACTCTGTGTTGACCATTGTTTGTTTGTTTGTTTGTTTCTTTTTTTTTTTTTTTCCTTTCTGCTCCTCCTAAAGGGTCTGATGGGTCCCGAAGGCAAGGACGGACCTCCTGGTTTGCAAGGTCTCCGGGTGAGTAATGTGTCTTTCCCTCTGATCCCCAGCTTGCCCATGCTGGGGGGCCCCAATTCAGCAGCCCAGACAGAGGATGTGGTGGCAGCCCTATGAGTTTGAGACGAATATTGGAAGCCGATTAAGGGGTTAGATTTATTCGTCAAACATGGTGGGGGGTCCGCTCTGGGTTCAGCCTGGAACTGGGTCCCAGGGACACGGAGATGAGGCCGTTGGCTGCTGCGAGTCGTGTATATGGAACCCCGTAGCCCTGTGTGCTCAGAGCTCTGGCAGAAGGAAGCCCAGTGTTGCAAGAACAGAGAAAAGGGACCGCTGACTCAGCCTGCAAGGCAGCCAGGACTTCCTAACAGAGGTGATATTTGAGCTCAGTCTCCAGGAAAGAATTAAAAATAGGGACAAAGGAAAGGATAGAGAGCTGCCCGTAGGCTTCGAGCTACTTTAAACATCTGTGTCATTGTTGAATATCGTAATATCTCATGGTATTCCGTTTCATTTAACTTAATCTAACTTAATTTAATTAAGCACCTGTCCTTTTTTTTACCCAGATTGTACGTACCTTATGGGTTTTATTCACTAGTAAGCACAGCTCCTAACACGGCGTCCTGTGGTTTAAGACAGGGGGATGGAGGTGTACACTGGGGTTAGGTGCCCTCTTTGGGGTCCCCATGGTCACTGAGCCTGACGCCCAACTCCGTGACCCCCCCAGTTCCTAGCATGGTGCCCGGCACAAAGTAGGGACTCGAGTCAATGCTAGTCGACTTCTAGCGCTTAAACCTGTAGTGTCTCTTACTGGTTCACATAGAGACTGTCCGAGGGGGCACAGCTCCCCAAGAGGGGGTGGCAGCCCCTGAAGGTAGTGTGGTCATCGCCCTCCGAGGTGACCCAGGAGACTCTCCAGCTCAGTGCGGTGCACACACAGACATGTCCAGGCTTTGTCCTGGGTCAGGGGTTAGACCCCCGCTCTGATCACACTTTGTGTCCTCAATTCTGAAACTGGGTGATCTGCTTATGACCCGACAGACTCCCACCCGGCCTGAGCCCCCCAGTGAACTTGCTTCCTTGGTTTTCAAACACTTGGGCACTCTACGACTGTCGTAAACCCTAACGAGGCCAAGAGGAACTTACGTGGAAGGCTAGCTGACGTGTGGAAAGGGGTCATGACGCAGAGTTTAGGTGGGAAGGCGGGGAGTCACTTGCCCCGTTAGAAGGACACGGACGTGTGCCCCGTAGCGTTCAGCGTCACCAGCCCTGGCCTCGGTTTCTCGGTCAAAGCCAGGTCACCTTCTGCTCTGTATAACGCAGGGATCTTGGGCTTTGCAGCGGCGCTCCTGGGTTGGAAACTCGGCCCCCCTTCTGAGCAGCTGTGTGACCCTTCAGTCACCTATAGCCCCTCTGAGAATGTTCGTTCTCTTGCAATGGGAAGGCATCACCACTGGCCTGGTTTGGGGGAGAAAACGTGCTCAGGGTGGGGCTGTGTCCTTGGTGGGCAGCAAGACGCGGCCGCTGCCACGACCGCCAGCCTCCCAGCATGCCCGTGCACGGTCTTTTAAGAGAAAACGGCAATCCTTGTACGTTCTGTAATTAATGCTCAGGTGAACCTGAATTCATCTTGTGTTGAGCTGCTGCGAACAGTACTTCTCCTAACGTAGAATTAGATGCTGAGTGGAACTCTTGAGACAAAGGTGACTGCAAACATTTTTTGTTTTTTAACTACATTTCTACCTAATTGAGTCTTATTAAAAAGGGGAGAGGACACCTCTTGCTTGCAGCTTGCTTGTCGAGGCCCGTGCATCCTTGGCCGTGACTTCTTGGCACCCCAGGGAGGGCTCGCCTGTCCCCCAGGATCTCCAGGAACACCTTCTGAGTAAGGCCAGCCACCGTGTTCTGACCTCCACACTGGCCAGGGGCCCTGGGAGTTGGATGCGTGCCCCAGGAATGGAGATTTGAGGGCAAAAACAAGGGGGCCCAGAGAAGGAACCAGGGGGGACGGGAGAGGGGTACGTGTGGTGGGGCTGAGCTCTGCGTGGGAGACCTCAGCAGTCCGAGGGAAGGGTCTGTCCTCCCCCTTTGCAGACAGGAAGGGCAGACTCCGGTAACACTGCCGCCGGCCGCCTCTCAGTAAGGCACACCCAGGTCTGCGTTCCCCTAAAGCCTGACTTCTTCAGTTCGTCCACAAAGCTCATGTCGGTGCTCTTATGAGGCAGGAGCACTCAGTTAAATGCTTTGGGAATGTCTGAAGAGATTACGTCTCAACCGCCAGGAGCTCACAGCTGGAGGGACTAGAGAAACACGGGGGGCTCACCCAAACGCCTTGGTGGGGACAGTGCGCTGTTGATCAGGGCGGGGAGGGCACTGGGGACAGGGAGGGGGTGTCTGAGCTGGCCTTGCAGGGGCCAGTGAATTCAGCGGGAGGGAATGGGCGTGCAGGAGAGGGGGAGACAGACTCAGGAAGTGCCCCCCGGAGAGGACACCCTGCCTTCGGACACTGGCTCCTGCTTTCAGCTTTTCTCTGCACTCCCTGTTCTCGGGCTCGGGGAGGCATCAGTACAAGGGGCAGGGCCGTGGGTGTAGCTTCTGGACTTCAAGCTCTGCTGGCATCCGTCCTGCTGGGGACCCTGCACCACGGCCTCTTCCTTCTCCTTCCCCCCTCCCCTCCCCCCCCACATGTTCACCCATTCAGCAGGTGTGTCTAGGACGTCGGCTGGGTGCTGGGCAGGGCTGTAGGCGAGTGGGACCCCTCAGGGAGGGGATCCCTGCCCCCTGCTGGTGACCCTCAGGCCTTAGCACCTACCGAGTGCAGGGAGGGCCCCTGAGAAGGTTGTTTGGGCACGCTCTCAGGAGGTGGGAGCTGGCCGGGCCGGTAGCCGAGGGGACGCGTGCCGGGTGGAGGGGGCGGCTGAGACCCCAGGCTGAGGCCACACGGGCAGGGGTTTGAGCAGAAACCCACAGCTGGATGCGGCCCGGGCCGGCAGGGGAAGGTCAGACAGAGGAGCTGGGCGCCGGGTTGCGTTGCTTGCTGGGGGCCGTTGTGAGGGTTTGGGCTTTTACTGTAAGGAGAACGTGGGGCTGCCGAATGGTTTCAGAACTGTCGCTATGAAAAAAACAGACAAAAGTTGAAAGAATGGTAAAACGGACCCTCATGTGGCCCACAGCCCTCTCAACGCTTACCATGTCGCCGGCCAGCTTGCTTAATTTATGTCCGAGCCCGCCTCCAGCCAGCCCTGGGTCCCTCTGAAGCGACCCCCAAATGTCACTATACCGTTCTCTCTCAAAGATGAGGAAATGTAAAAGAAATAAAACCGTAGTGCCATCACCCCAACCAAAACTGATGAGGAAGTTTCATCATGTATGCATTTTGGGCCCAAAAGTTCCCTGACGGTGTCCTGGGTTTCTGGCCACAGTCTGGTCACTGCCGGACTTGGGGGTAAAGACACAGAGTGGGCGGCTCGCAGGGTCACCACCATCTGCCCGCTGTGCTGGGGACGGACCGCAGGCGAGGAAGACCCGTTCGGCGATGGCCGCAGAGAGCAAAAGGGGAGGGTGGTGGCCCAAACCAGGGGCGGGGGCTGCGTGAGCCCCCCCATCCCTCTGGAGGGCCAGGCGGGGGGGACACGCAGGGTCCGGTACAGGAGACTGAGCCAACGGCCATGGGCAGGGCGACTTAGTAGCAGAGAGTGCTCCAGGAGCACGGAGGAGGGCTCCTCCCTCGTCCTGCTCCCTCGAGCAAAGGGAGGCTGGCGACCCCGCATGCGTGCGTGCGTGCGTGTGTGTGTGTGTGTCCAGGGACCCTGGCCCTCCAGTCGTCCTCCGTGAGTTTCTGCCTCGGGCTGTGTTGCCTCCCGTGGTTGTTTCCAGTCCACGGGCTGCACCTGTGGGCAGACACGCCGCAGGACCAGCCCTGATGTTGGTGTGGGCTCGGCAGCCGCATCCCGTTCAGGCAGCCTCTGGCTGAGTCAGGAAAAGCCGAGACAGAATGGCTTACTCAGAAAATTAGCTCTCTCCCCTTCCCGTGCAGCGACCTGTCATTTCCTCCCCGTCAGCCTCCGCCGAAACATCACTCTCTCGTGTCGCGGCACACACTCAGGCTGGAAGAGGGAAGACACAAGACAGTGACAAGCCGCAGGACCCAGGAACTGTGACGCTGAGACTAATAGATGGGCTAGGGAAGGCGATCCGGCCCTTTATTTTTGAGATTAGTGACAGGCAGACTGTGTAATCCCCGGCAAGGTAAACACATTAATTTTGGACAAAGCCGGTATTTTTCCACAATGACATGGTGAAGTGGGAGGCCCAGAGCCGGGCACCCCCCCCCCCCGTGCCATCCCCATCCCGCAGGGTTGTGGCCCACAAGGCACCCCAGCGGGGGTGCTTGGCCTCCATCTCCTGGCTGGGCTTCCTGCCCTCCATGGGGGGCCGCAAGTGCTGCCCTGTTTCTCCTTCCGAGGCTCTCCTTTCCTCCTGCACGTCTGATCCAAGCATTCGAGAGAGGCCGGGGGAGCACGGCTACTTAGCTGAAGTGGGCAGTGCTACTGTGGCATCAGAACCCGGAATGTTCTGGAAGTAGGCCCCGCCTGGCTCGAGGCCACGGACGCACTTGGACACTGAAAAGGATTCACAGGATTGATTTAAGAAACCAAAATCTTCTGTGCCTTGATCGTTCTCCCCAAAACAGACGGCTTTGCCACACTCACCCCAGGCCTATTGTAATTTTTGCAGAGAACTTGGGTTTTTTTCCCTTATTTTGGCATCTGTTTATTTTTGTTTTCATTAGAATGTAAGCCTGCGGGGATCTTCTTTATTTTTGTGTCTCTAGCACCTAGACGAGCGTGTCGCACTTAGAGAATATTTATATTTTATGCACACCTGGAAAGTACACGAAGCCCACATCCAGGCATGTAAGCTAAGCTCACAAACGTAACATCGCAGTGAGCGTCTGATACAGGCAGGGGGCACGGGTGAGGGGATTGCACTTGCTTGCTGCTCTCTGGGCAGCTGACTCCTTGGGCGCTGGAGGGACCGAGGGACCCGGAACGGGGCATCTGGTCACCCGGGGCCTGACCTTCCGCAGAGCATGCTCTGGTATAAAGAAGAGAAGTTGGTCCTATCTGCACCTTTCCTTTTGCTTCACTTGCCGTGTGTTTTGTGCTGCTGAGTTCCCCCCTGAAATAGCCTACGCGTTATCTTTCCTCTTTTCTGGACAAACCAAGGGGGGATTTTTGCTTAAGAGAATTGTGTCGTCAGGCATTTAAATTTAATGCAGATTTGGAATGTCTAAATTGCAAAATCATCATACTGGTAAGGACCCCCTGAGATGGATTCCCTGAGATGGAGAGTGAGACAGTTCATGTTCCAGAAAGATCAGACAACCTGCTCTATGTCCCTCAGGCTTTTGTCGCTGCCTTTCCCACCGGCTGGTGACAATCCCTTTGGTTCCTTTGATCATGTTTTCAACATCTTCTGGATTCTCTCCTCTTGTCAACAGGCGAGGACTGAAGAAGTAACCTACCAAATGCGATACCTCCCTTCTTTCTAATGATGCAGGAATCCCCAGATGTCTCGTGATGTGTCTGATTGAGTCTGTTGCTTTCAGAACATATTTTTAAGACCGAGTCTAGCAGGTGTAGGACTGATACAAGGTAGCAGAAGAAAGCAGTGGCTGGCTGATGGACTGACCTATAGCAGGCACATAGGGAGGTAACTGTTCCCACTCCTGTTTCTCACTAATTCCTGCAAGGGCCCTGTGAGGTAGGGCGGTTTTACTCCCATTCTGAAAATGAGGAAGCCAAGACTCAGGGGTGTAAATCCAATAGCTCCAGGTCACACGGAGTGTGAAGAGTGGCACAGGGATTAGAACTCAGGCCCTTCACGTCCGCCTTGCCCCAGACCCTCACTGTTTTGGCTTCAGGAGGCACTGTGTGGGTGTCAGCATCCAGGTACACACCGGAATTCTCCTCTGGACGTTAGCAGTCCTTGGGGTGGGAGTCTTGGAGAGATCTAGGACCCCATATTCCCTACTCCCACCTACTTGGACGGATGCATTGTTGCGCACTGCTCTAGTCTCTGGCCACTAACTTGGAGCTAAGGGTCTCGTAGCGCCAACCATGATCAGATCCATCCACTCCTGTTACTCGTATTTCGAGGAGAGGAACGTGGGTGGTCTTCTGTCAATGGCAACTTGGGTCGACTTTGTTTTATGTTTCCATTTTTAAAGCCTTTTTTTCTTGCATTTCCTACTCTACCAGATGGTAAACAGCATTGTTTGGATCACAGGCTACCGTTTGATTCATCTTGTGGCACAGAGCCAGGGTTTGTGCCAGGGCACCCTAGGCTTTCCCCGAGCACCTGGTTTCAGCTCTAATCAGTGGAAAATAATCGTCTTTGACACTTGGAGGCATAGAGAACAGGAACTGAGCAAAAGACCATATGGCACGTATCAGAATCTGTTGCGCTAGCAATGCGCTCAGCTGGTGTCAGGCCCGCACGCGGCTGTGCTCACGCGTCCTGACTGGGGAGGAATCGGTGCTCCCCCCGGATTTATGGGCTTCCTCTTCTCCACGGGCAGGTAGGCAGCCGTGGAATTATCAGTCCTGCTCAGCATCCCAGCATTGAGGATGGCTCCAAAAATCTGCCCCTATGATCAATTACAAACACTTACCCAGATACTGTGTTGGGTAGCAATTTAAAAGAAAAGAAAAGAAAGAGGACAAGACGTAGGCTTATTGTTGGTAAAACAGTTCTTTATTGCTGCAAAATTTGCTCTGCCCGGCACTCTTCAAATACCCGCAGCCCATTATAGGTCCAAAAGGCAGAGGTTACATAGCTGCTGCCGCTGCCGTATCCTCAACTGCTAGAGCTCCCACCTTCACCCCTGCCCACCACCACCACCATCACCACCGTCACCGCCTTCACCCCTGCCCATCACCACAACCACCACCACCACCATCCCCGCCTTCACCCCTGCCCACCACCACCACCACCATCCCCGCCTTCACCCCTGCTCATCACCACCACCATCACCACCATCCCCGCCTTCACCCCTGCCCACCACCACCACCACCATCACCGCCTTCACCCCTGCTCATCACCACCACCATCACCACCGTCACCGCCTTCACCCCTGCTCATCAACACCACCATCACTGCCTTCACCCCTGCCCATCAGCACCATCACCACCATCACTGCCTTCACCCCTGCCCATCACCACAACCACCACCACCACCATCCCCGCCTTCACCCCTGCCCACCACCACCACCACCA
>JAPYYJ010000909.1:0-14954 GCA_028533885.1 Nasua narica
TCTGTGGTGTCATTCATTTAGGAAGAAATTATGTCCAAGAGGAATTAGAATCCTCGATTTTCTAACCTTGTCTAAAAAGTGAGTTCAATTGCAGGCAGTGCCTCACACATCCAAGTTAATTTGTAATGATTCAACTAAGTGCTGACGTGAAAGAAGCCTTCAATGACTACCAGTGCTCTTTTTTTCCCCAATGGCTCTCTACAAATCATCTCACATACCACAGTGCAAGGCTAGAAGCTACAAAAATGAATACACCGGTAATTTCTTTTTGACAATGACTTGACACTCGGCTGATGGGAGTAGCTAACAGTATGACCTCCAGACTGTTAGCTCTGCTAAAAGAGATTCACTTGAAACACCCATGGGGTTATGGATTCTTGCTAATAGCAGCAATAGAATGGATGGTAAAATTATGGCAGGGTAGAAATGCTTTCTCAATTAATTTCCCATCATGTTAAGGCCATTATCATTGGATGTCATCTAGCGAAATGCAGGGAAACTCTAGTACCTTTGAAAATTTCCCTTTAAAAAAAAAGTTTCTCTTAGTTAGAACGCTGTATAATAGCAGATAATAGCAAGCCAGACCCTTAGAAATGTTTGCTTTCAAGTAAAACTTTCATAATATTGATTAACAAACTCTGACAACTTAGTTTGGGCTAAAAGTTATACATATGGGAAAGAATAAAAATGTGCACTTATGGATGGAGTAGATTTTAATATGAAAATTTAAAAAACTCAAATGATAAATTGCTGGGCACAGCAGCAAAAGAATCATATGAATTATAGCGCAGCATGTAGTTTCTAATGGGTTTCTTATGGCTTTAGGATGGTTCCCATTTAAGCTGATGAACAAATATAAACAGAGAAGAAATATTCTTTAATCCTAGGCCATCTTCATTTAGACAAACTGTATGACCACGTGGTATTAGTATAATTCTTCAATTACATGACCATTTATTAAATCACCCTAAGATGTAGTGTGAACAAAAGGAATTCCTCAATATTAGGTGGGCAAGTGAGAATTATGATAGACAACGTGAGCTGTTATTTTCCATGCATAAATATTGAAAGAGAGGGTAATTAAGAAACTAACTTAAAAGTTTAGGTATAAGTTAAATTTTATCGAAGTGGTCAGTTGTTTTTTTCTTTTTTCCAACAAAAATGGCGCTCATGAAAATCTAAGTCACAGATTGTTTCTCTGTCATCAGCATCACTTTTTGTCAGTACTCCTCATTTGTAAAATAACATGAGTATTGTATTAATGTTGAATAATAACCAAAATTGCATTTATTGATCTGTCTTAAATGTCTAAGTAGAAAAAGGTATACCTAGTTAAGAAATTATTTAAATATCTTTCTATGGGTCAAGGCTCCATTTGATATTCAAGAAATATATATACCTAGAAGAGACATTATTTAAAGAGAAAAACAAGTCAGAGTCAGCATAAAAACTATGAAGTGAGGTTTAAAATCAAGAAAAATATATGATACAAAGATTCTTTGCAAATCATTTAGTTAAGCTATTGACAGCATAGCATCCATCTAATGCAAGTCTGATTCTTTTCATTCTTTATATTGGGCTATTTCACCTATTTAATATTGTTTCATTATAAAATCTGATTGCATTTCCAGAAAGATAACATTTTGGTGCTCATCCTGTATTTTCCCTTCTTACTTATCCTGGCATGTGTACACACTTGTCACTCAACTCAAATACATGCTATAGATAGAAATTCATGTCTCACTACTTTGTACATGTACGTCTTGCTTAATTCTACTTGGTAATGTTATTTTAGTAAGTTTCAGCTCAGCTCCTATCTTTTTGCTAATGAATTCTTTGTGCAAAAATATTTGGTACTAAAAGAGAATTTATAGATAATTTAAATCTACCTCCTCAATATATTGATTAAAACCTTGCAACTCAAAAAAAGCAGTTACTTGGCTCATGTTACTTAAGCTTGTTAGTAACAGAATGGAAACTAAATCTTTGATATCTACTTCAGTACTATTTCAATTAAAATGTTGAACTGTTCCTGCACTATTCAAACCAATATAATTTTTTAAAAATATTTTATTTATTTATTTGACAGAGAGAGAAAGATCACAAGTAGGCAGAGAGGCAGGCAGAGAGAGAGGGGAAAGCAGGCTCCCTGCTCAGCAGAGACCCCGATACGGGGGTCAATCCCAGGACCCTGAGATCATGACCTAAGCCAAAGACAAACGCTTAACGACTGAGCCACACAGGTGCCCCAAGGTGTATCATTATATAATACATTTAACTCCTCTTTTTATATAATTAATAAATTATTTTAAGTTATATTCTCAATTTTTATCACGTATGCACTATGTCCTTTTGATAAATGTTAAAATTTTGTCTGTATGTGGTTTTATGACACAAAGTAAAAAAGATAGATTCCTGGAAAAATGTACATAATGAAGACTCTACTGGTATTTGTAGACTAACAATATTTAGGGCAATATTCTCTTATAGAGAATTAACAAATAGTAACACATAATAGTAAGTTTCTATTAGTTGTAGTTTACATTTGTTTCAAAACAAGCAGTAGTTCAGAGATGCGGTAAGGAACATTGAATATCAAGTGGGATGGTGAAAAAACACGAACAAAAATCTAGAGACTATGGGCATGTGTGTTTCTTGTGTTATATTCGTATAATCTAAAGAGGTTCAGAGTATCAAAACTACACAGTAACTAAGATTACTAAGATTATAAGCACTCGAATCAGCGATATGTTTGAAAGCTAGCTTCATCATTTTTTGTTTGTAAAACATTAACCAAACTGCTTAATCTTTCCAAGTTTTGGTTAAAGTCTCTGTAAAAACTGGAAAAATTCTTAATGTGATATATTCTATTACTGTTCAACAATTTATCATCCACCCCTTCTCCACCTTGTGGTAAAGCACACTTCCTTGACTGACTTTGGGCTTGGCTATGTTATTTGCTGAGACTTTGGAATATGATGAGACTTCGTGCATGGAAACTTTACCTGTGGTTTGCGAGATCAGGATTGTCCTCTCTTGCTGCCAAGATCCACTGCAAGAAGAACATACCTTAGAAATTAGTGGACTAAACAGGATGGAAAATCACTTGGAGAATACCTGAACAAAACTGGTGAGGTAGTTCAGGGAATAAAAACAAGATAGATGAAGAAATAGAGTAATGGTTTTGATTTGAGGCATACGCTTGGACTATTATTTTTTGTCTCTATGATACATTGTGTTTGATATTACTAGTGATCCCATTCCTTTCTTCTTTCCTTCTTGACTTGCTTTTCTAAACTTGGGTTCCTGCACACTGAAAAAATCTGTTTTGATTTTTTTTTCTCTGAGGGATTTACTTGTTTTTCTTCCAGGAGGAGTCAAATTCTGTTTCTTGACCATATTCCCAGTCATCCTATAGTAATCTCTCTCCCTTGTTTTCCAATATTTTCTGTCTGAAACCCTTATCAATTTTATTTAATTTTTCTCTTGTTCTAATTTATGGCTGAGCATGTTCAGTGAAGCACAGCTATCAAATGCAGCAAACACTTGTCATTTTCTTCCTGCTGCTAACTTTCAAGGAGTAATTAATTTACTGTAGCTCTGACACATAGAGACTATTTTGGTTTAGAAAATCTATTAAAATCCTTTTATGTAAAAAGTAACCTTTAGATATTGTTATGTGGCCATTGTGGTCAAATATTAACAGGAAGATGGTAACAAATTTATGTATGCATAATTGCACAAAAACTAGAATGGAAATGTTACTTTCGAACTAGTGACCCATCACTCTGATTATTTTACTTATATTTAGGTAACTCCTCAATGTTATATAGATGAACATTTTTCTTTCTATCAGATTTATAACTCTGTATTTTTTATCATAAAGTTAGAAATATAGAAAAAAAGAAAAATATTTACTAGACAACTGTTCAGTATCACATAAAATTACCCTGTCAAAAATTTGACTGCAGTACTATTTTTAAAGTGTAAAATCATGACGGTAGATATTGAAACATTTGTAATGAATATATAGAATATGCTTTCATTATATTTTGTATATTTAATATGTTAAGTATTATAAATATACATAGTCTATTTAGAACATGTAATACATAATACATTTAATTTATCTTACCCATATTTTCTGCTTGGACCTCTCTACCTTCCCTACTGGAAAGAAAGGCAAAATGTGTCTTTTGGATGCTCTAAAATATCATGATACCCTGGATAACCACTCAATAACTATGAATTGATACAATTGATGATTCATGTTTAGGGGAAAAGACTATATCAGCTTATATCTCATTTACCTAAGATGGAACCCACAAAAGAAGTTAATGTAATTAGAGTGAATCATATTGGGTAGGCATCTAGAACAATAAAAACAAACAAGTCACACCTATCTGTGAAACCACTCTATTTTTGTGCTTAATGAGTGAATAGTGTATTTTCTTCATTAGAGAATAAAGAAAGGATTCATTGATGACTCAGTTTCGAAGTACAGAATATGTATCAGCTTTAATCCATTACAACTGAATTAAGTCTTAAATCAGTTTTATTTGAAGATCAATCATATTGATACAAAATGGCATTTTCAAACCTTATTAAGTTTCTCAAAAAAATTAAGATTATAAGTGTATATGAACCTGTGGGGGGTGTCTGTCTTCTTTAACATGTTATTCTAAAGGAAGAACCTCAAAGATCAATACTCCTTACTGTAGGAATCCACAGAGATTTTGTGAAAATTTCAAATTTCAAATAAATATGTGACATTTTGTTTTGAGGTTTTTTTTTTTAATGTGCCATTCTCTTACATTAGTTTCTGAAATTTTGCAGAGCAAGAATCATCCCTATAACTTGTCACTATATTTGCATAGAGTATGTATTGAAGGAAGTTTTGCTGAATAGAAACAAAACAGAATTATGCTAGAGTTCAATTCATGTTGATTCTCTCATATATACTCACAAACTTTACTAGCTCTGTGATGATGAGTAGAAATAGGTTGTTAAAGATATAAAGCTAACTATGTTCTATATAGTGCTATTTTGTTTTCCTTTCAGGTGGTTTATAACCAGAGAGATTTTGCAATTAGGCTTCTGTTGTTGTTGTTTTAAAAAATATATATTTAAATCAGATGATCTAAAGAAAAAGAAAAAAGGAAAAGGAAAATATAGGAGGGAAAAGTGTATTGGAAATTATATGAAGTTAGTTTGACTTTCCTTTTCCTTGAATGGATAATTAAGTTAAAGAAATTCTTGAGTTGGCACTGGAAGACTACAGGTTTCTACAAGTCATCTTGGACTTGCGCGTGTAGAGATATCTGGGTGAGGCAGGGTGAAGAATGAAGAAAGGATCCAAAAGAAAATGATGTCCAACTTCACAGCTAAAACTGATCTTATGCTTGATAGATAATCAGCTGGAGGGCTGAACACACAGGATTAGTAATTCATGGAGTATAGGACTTTTGATTTTTCTGACTTACAGTTCTTCATACATTATTGAAAAAGGTCAGAGGTGTCCGCACTGACAACTATTGCGTCAGTTGTTCAGTTCTCAGGGGACAAGGGTGATGTTTGCTATCTAGCTACTACCATTCTCTACTTAGGCATTTGCTGAGGGAGAAAATAGGCATATGTAGCAAGCAGATGGCATTGACATGCTCTTGTATAAGGTCATTGGCTACAGTAGAACAACGGAACTACTAGAATCACCATATTTGCAGTAAGCCCCAGAAGAAACAAAAATGTTTGCAAAAGCCATTACTTCACCACACCAAACTACTGTGTACTCTTTTTTTTTTTTTTTGGAAAAAGGAGATTGTTCAGTAATGAAGACAGTAAACAGAGTTCATGAATTTTTCACCATACTTGTAATTCAAGCTAGTCAACTTATGCATTGCCAACATGTTTTAAATCCATATTCTCTCTTTTTTTCCCCTCTTTCACTCTCCAAATTTATTTCATTTGGTCAAGTATTTGACAAGATCTGCTTCATGTTTACAAATGATTGTGTGTGTGTGTACATGTATTTTAGATCCAGATGTTGAAAATGAACTCTGCAATCATCTCTTGAGTTTGTACTGATATTACTCTAGTGAATAATTTATCAAACAGAATCTTAGTAAAAATCTGTTCTTGGTTTCCTCAGAGCTTTTAAAGTTATCCTTTCAGGATACGTATAAATTATTTCTATATTATTAAGTATTTTCAAAATGGAATATAAATTACTTCCACATTAGTAACTTGTGAATTGCTAGAGGATCAAAAGCACATGAATCTCCTCTTGTCCATTCAAATGAATTAATTAGATTTACTTTTGTGTTAATTGAAACAGTTGTTTTAACTGAGTCACCACAAGGTAGAGGCCAAATAGTAGTTTGTGTTCTTAAAAAATTAAGTATATTTTGCTATCTGAATTTGCATCCATTTTAATCTTTAGTGTCTGTGTATGTTGGTGTACATAGGATTCCGCACAAAATTATCATATAGGTATCAAATATAATCCCTTTGTTTCTGAGAACATGAAGTTATTTGTCTTAAAAGCATTTAATTTTTTTCAGTAAGAATTAGGGTTTTAGAGCAATGAATAAAGATTGATATTTATGGGAAACTGAATGCTATCAAATTAATACAAACTTGATATACTATTTTAACCTTCACTTTTTTATGATTTGGGGCTCAAAATATTTTCTAGTTACTTTAAGTTCACAGATGAAGAATAGTACACATTTTGCTAAGACACATTTATGTCATAGCCCTCAGAGGCTGTTTCCTTGTCTAAACAAATTACTTAGCTTGAGGAAAATTGCTATGAAAATAAATAAAAAGTAATAAAACAAATAATATTGAACTTCAGTTTTATCATCTATATAACAGGAATAAAATTTGTCTCGGTGAAAATTTAAATGAGAATTCCTTCTGTACTAAAGAATAGTGTCTTCTTTTCACTTTCTCTTTCTGTTGAATGCACATATATATACAATATAAGCATAAAATATATATGCATAAAAATAATATGTTATATTACATATGATTACATTATAATATAGAATCACAAAAACTTAATCTCAGTTTCACTATATACCCAATAAATGCTAGACATACTGAAGTATAATTTCCTACTGTTCACAAGATATATTATTGATATAAGGTCTCAGGATGGAAGTAGAAATGGGTTTTTGTCCTAACTTTATTCTCTATAGTATCTATGTCATAATGCCAGGGAGTTGTTTCTCATCCTGAACAGCACCCTAAGGATCCTGCATCTTTTTTAACCCAATAGGAGAGAGAATTCAGAGTGCCCTTGGGGGAACCATCTGTAACCAGAAATACGCCTGTGAGCCTGAAAGCTTCCTTTGGATTCCCTGTGGGAAGTGGCAGCATAACACTTTCACTTTTCCATTTTCCTGGGAGATGGAAGGTGTGAAAATTGTATCCCTTTTTCTGTCAGTCATCACAGAGACCATTCCCCACCACCTTCAGGAAGCTTACATAGAGTGGTTTCTTTTTTTTACTTCCCCATTCTTTCTTTCTCCCTTTCTCCCCCCACCTACCCCCATCGCAATCTATTCAGAAGAATTAAGTAGATACTTAAGCTTTCTACTATAATTTTATTAAATGAAAAATTTTATAGTGATTTGTACTGTTGTTAAACTCTAAACTATCATATTTCTTCATAAGTGTAAACATTAAGGCCTTTATTTGTTTTATGTGGTTTTGTTCGTTTGTTTGGTTCAGTTTTGCCTGAAAAAATAAAGTGTTTAGGATTGGTTTGGATTGCTATTTTTTTGAAATATAGTTTTCTTGTTCCAGGGGATTGGCAATGCGAAGAATATGATCTCTATGGAGTCAAAATCTGTTAGCTAAACATGCCGATTTAATTTTGATTAATTTTTATGCAGACAAAACTTGCTTACAGTAAAACTTATCAGAAAGCCATGGGTCATTATTAAACACCTTAAAATGAATGCACCCTAGCAATCTATAAAATATAGTTCAACAAATCATTTTTAAGTGTTTTATAACAATTTGACACTTTTATAATTTCAAAATGATGGCTCTCGGGCTTTATTATAACGGACATATCTTCTGAAATACTTTCACCAGCCATAGTCATATAACTAATTGTGTTTGACTTTTAAAATTAATATAAAAATATGCTCAATATAGTCTCTAATCAGCTTTTTAATTCTCATAAATGAACTTTCTTTTTAAATATACTCTCAAAAATAACATAATGATTAAACATCTGATTTGCAAATAATACTGCCATTTAAGCACCAGTGGTAGAATAGTAGAATCTACCTGGTTTATATGAGTAATAGTTTGAATATTTCCTTTTAGAAAGCATAGTAAGCTTTGCAAACCCACTGAAATTTGTTTTTGTGTTTTGATGTCTTTTCCCACAGAAAGCTGAAGTGTACTAATTCCTTTCTTCCCATCACACAGTTACTTTATTCCAAGGAGGCAAGATCATGACTGAACAATGTTACAATCTGACATACTTCCTTTACTAATTAATCAAAATACAAAATTCAGAATTAATGTTCCTGAAAAGTCAGGAGCCTACTTGTTGAGGCTAAAACTGCTTCTACCATATTCAGATTTCCATAACACCACACCAAATGCAGATCATTGGAGCTAGACAAATTGGGCCTCTATCCATAAAATGCTGAATAATTTAATTGACGAAGCTTAAAAAAACTGATTAACAGAAGAGGATGAAAAAAGACAATGAAATGTGAAATAAACATCTGTATTCAAACTTCAAAAGTCCCAAGGAACAATATACCTCCCAGGTTTCCAAGACCACTTTGTGCCAAAGGCCTTACTGAGTCTTTGTTTACAACCAATTCAAATTCTCCAAAGGGAGGAAAACTTCCATTAATCTTTAATTTACCTTCTTGTGCATTTTTCAATAGAACACTTCAAACTTTCCTTTATGGAGAAAATTTCCATGTTAATCCATATTCTCAATGCCTTAAGACTGGAAGAAATTCAAATTAAGGATCAGAATGTGAGTTTTGAAAATGGTTTATGTAATCCAGATTTAGTTTACTGAACCATGAATTAAAGTTACTGGTTTGTAGTATATACAATATTAAATGCATTTTCCACCTCCTTAATTTTAAGCTAATGTTATATAATTCTAAAATGATTATCACCTATTTGTAAGTATTGTATTATCAAAACACATAAGAAATATTAGGATGAACCAAGTGAAAGCACTATATTCAATGAAGAAAAATGATCAAATATTGGCAATCTATATACATGGTTCAAATTAATACAAAAATAGGGGCGCCTGGGTGGCTCAGTGGGTTAAAGCCTCTGCCTTCGGCTCAGGTCATGATCCCAGGGTCCTGGGATCGAGCCCCACATCGGGCTCTCTGCTCGGCAGGGAGCCTGCTTCTCCCTCTCTCTCCGGCTGCCTCTGCCTGCTTGTGATCTCTCTCTCTGTGTCAAATAAATAAATAAAATCTTTAAAAAAAATTAATACAAAAATAAATTATTATAAGTATATATGGTTTTTCATTTTAAAAAATATTTTCACCAAGGCATTTCCTCATTTATTAAAGATAATTTATATAGGTAAGTCTTTTGAACTCTTATTCAGTGCAAATCCTCTCCGTGCATTTAGTATTTAATCCATACAAAACACTTCTTTGCTGGAAACAATTATTAGCTCCATTTTACAAGTGAGGAGATCTTATTATGTCCAAGATCAGTAAAGAGGTGGGAATAGGAGACTGGACCCAGTAAATCTGGCTGTAAAACCTGTGTTCTGAAACATCCGAATAAAGACAGGGCAGTGGGTAGTGTAACCAGTTTTGCAATATGCTTAGGCTCAAAATGTGAATTTGCTTCAGTGCAAAAAAGGGAACAATTTGGGCATAATGCAAATTTCAATTTGTTTATTCAGGATTTCATCTGAGAAAAAGCAAGTATATGCAGAACACTACAAGTACTGAATCAAGCCACTTAGGAACACATGCACTGCACTATGCACAAACCTCAAATATCAATCAAACCTCTGATGTTTTAAACTTTCTTTCCAATCTCAGATAACCCTCCTTCCTCCACCATTACACTATAACTAACAAGCTGTAACCCTTTCAATTGCAACTACCGCGAGCAAGTTTCAGGTCTTTTTCAAGGTAAAGTGCTATGTTCATTATGGCATATGTGTATTTTTAAACTATTTAGTGAGTGTAAAATTGTGTTTTTATGATTTTATGCCTATTTTTAAATTTCTTATTGATGAAATTGGTTAGTATATGTTGCTAACTCCATTTCTGCCATAAACCTCATGGTTTTAGTGGCCAATTTTGTATAGTGCAGTGATTTTTAGGAACACATACGTCCTGTTACAACTGATTTGACAGTTACCTATTTCATAATCAGGGGAATAATGAGGTATTTCCTCAGTTTCACTTGCCTGTTAAGCATGGAGCAAAGTTTTAAACTGTATTCCAAATGCAGAATTATTTCTACTACATCTGGCTGATATTTCTATCTGAAGAGCAATACACCTAAATTGGCATATTCGAATCAGAGTTTGTTTTTTTTTAAGTTGCAATTACTTTAAAGTTGCATCCTTTTTACATTGCCTATAAGTTAGAATTCATATGATGCTTAATTTTATAACATCATCTATTTATTTATTTTAAG
Source organism: Nasua narica (assembly GCA_028533885.1). Taxonomy (NCBI): domain Eukaryota; kingdom Metazoa; phylum Chordata; class Mammalia; order Carnivora; family Procyonidae; genus Nasua; species Nasua narica. Next base: position 10,672 of record JAPYYJ010000909.1, read on the forward strand.
TACACCCAATGTGGGGCTTAAACTCACGAACCCAAGATCAAGAATCACACACTCCACTGACTGAGCCAGTCAGACACCTCTTCCTATAATGTTTAAGTCTGGAAGCATGACATATTTTTACCCTAAGAACAGGGGCTAGTATATAGGAACCATTTTTAAAATGATTTTACTAGGTTTTTGAGAATAATTCACAGTTCCCAGTAGAATTAAATTGCCAATATATTTTATTTGTTTGTTTTAATGTAGATGATCCTTGTCTTAGAAATCAGTTATCATATATTTGACCAGTATCTTGGGAAGTTGGCACACATAATAAAAAGTCTAATTTGGGTGCCGGGGCAACTCAGTTGCTTGAGGAAACAACTCCTGATTAGCGCTGAGGTCCTGATCTCAAGATCTTGACACAGAGCCCCCCTCATGGGCTCTGAGCTCAGCACAGGGTCTGCTGGGATTCTTTCCCTCTCCCTCTGCCCCTTCTCCCACTCACTCACTTGCCTCTCTCTCTCTCAAATAAATAAATACAATCTTTTTTTTGCGTCAGGAGACTGTTGTCACCATCATGAGGCACATGGCAGATTGTGGCCAAGAACTTAATATCCATTTAATTTGAGAAATGAAAATTTTACCTACAGAAAAAGAAGAGAAAACCATATTATTTCTTTAGAGATAGCTCCAAATACCTCTAAAATATCTCCAAAGCTCATCCATTGACTTAAAGGTAAGTTATGGAAATTAAGTCTGGTATCTGTATCAATTATCTATAGATCTATATCAATATCTATCTATATCTGTATCAGACAGTGAAACAAAGTAAAAAAAAAGGTAAAGAAAGTAAAACAAGAGAGCTGTCATAAATCAACACTCAGTTGCTCTGAGATAACTGATCAGTGCAAGTCTGTACTTAACCTGTGTTTAATTTATTCAATCAGGTGAATCCCAATGTAGTGTAAATGATGACCCAACTGAAATGAAAAAATATGTGTTAAGCTGAAGTAGACATGTTTTCTCTGATTTGAAAATGGGAAAGCAAAGACAAAACCACTTCAGTATTTTGGAAACGTTTTCCAGTACCAAAGCACTTGAGCATTAGAATATGTCTTTACGTTGCCAAGACTGCGCTGAGTCTGTTCCCTTTAGAATGATATGAGTTGGTAGCTATAAGGATATCTAAGGGTCAAGTGTACAGAAGTGACATTGACCCCTCTGAGTAGTTTCCAATATTGCTTCTATTCCAAGAAAACCTGTGTTTTGGAAAGTTAGCACCCCATATCCCTAAAGCTAATCTACTTGATAAATTCCCTCCTGCCCACAATAGAGAAAAAAAAAGACGATAACTTTTAAAATAAAGAACAAATATATACTGTGTTCAGTATTCGAGGCCATCTAAATGTGAACTGCCTCTAACACAAATCAAATACTACAAACCACCTCTCAAATCTTTCATCCAGTGTTGTCCTTTTTTGAAACTCAATTCCTTTCCAATTGATGAATATTTCTCACAAGAGTACTTTTTCACTTTGTTTCATTTCAGAGTAAACTATTCAGAAAGATGCATGTTCCATCTTTTGAAAGATATTTGGACCAGATACAAGCTTTAGTTGGGCCTGGAAAGACAAAAAATGAAGGTGTAGGCTGATGCAATATTTTCTCTTCTTTTGTTTTTCCCAAGAATAATTTCTTTTTTGCTTTGCAAAGGAGAAAGTTTGTATAAATGGTTCCCTTTCAATGAAAATGTAAGAAGCGCCTTAACAATTGTTTAAGATTAGAATATAGGAAAGGTCCCCTTTTAATTTTTTTTTTTAAGAAATTTGACTCAATCCTTATTATGATGAGACACTTGATAGGGATGAAGTAAACTCATATCTAGGGGCTTACTTGATATCTTCACGTGGTTGTCTTAAGTCATCTTTGTATGGAAAATATTAAATACTTAAAAATGAATCAAGAAGATGACTAGGTTATCTTCAGTGGAAAATTAGGTTTTGTGTAATGCATCTTACTGATTCTTTAGTGTCTCTATACCTTTTATTGTCCCTCTGTTTATCACTTTCCAAAGTGTGAATTAATGATAGAAATGCAAATTATTCTTGTCCCTAGACATGCAAATGAATTTTGTCTCATCAAACACAATTGATTTCTCTGTAGAAGATGCATGCTCTGTATCTACTAAGCAAGTTCATTTCAGTAGTCCAGATTGCCTCTGTATGTGTCTGCTCTTTTGGGTGCTCCTTTGAATTGGTTTGAATATCTTACTGATCCCCTCATTAATTAATGAGTTAAATAGACTTTTTGACATATGTTCATTTCATAGTTGTATGAGAGTCATGATTTACCTTTTGTTTTAAATACCCTTTAATACCTCATATTAGGATCAAGTCTGGCCCTGGTGTCCTTTCAGTTTTTCCTGTGCCAGAAGCACTGCCATCCACGGCGTCACTAATCAATGCATTTGGGAACTTTAGGAACTTCTTCAGCTTCTTTCTTCTATTCTTTTTTACTCTCCCCACTCCTGTTCAAATCTGTTTCCAAATCTTTCCTTTACAGGAGCTCCTATTCAGAGACATCAGATCCTAATGAACAGTAGGTCCAGGATTCTGCCAGAGTGCATGCATTTATGTCCTGACATCCCACGCCACACTATGTCATTTAGACTTTCTCTGCACAATTTGAAAACTTTTCATTGAACAATATTTTACCCAGTCATATTCATATTCAGTTTCCAGGACCATATACTCTTTCTACCTATCTCTTCAAATCATCTCTTTTGTTCCTGTTTCATCATTACTCTATGACAGAATGGAGAAAAAGTTGATTTGGACAACTGCAGAAGGAGATTGGTCAGTTAAGAGAAAAGGAGACAGCATTAAGTTTGGAGGAGATGGGCACGGCATGGTGTTCGGATTCTCACGGTAAGAGTTCACGCACTCGTCAAGATTCTCGTTTCCACTCTATCTGAACGCCATGTATTTGTGCAGAAGTGCTCGTGAGACAAGTGAAAAGAGAATCAGGAAATCATTTAGCACTTGCTGGAAGAACACAATTTACGAATCCATCAGTTTATGGAGCTCCTGGAGTACCAGAACAAAAGCCAGGTGGCTGAGCGTACTTAGTATCACTGTATACTGACACAAATATCTCTTATTTAATTACTTTGACAGAAACCAGACCAACCCATACTCAGAACACAGTGGATTGCTGTCTACATTTGGCTGTGTCCTGAGGACTAACTGAAGGCATTGTCTTCTGAGAAGAACAAATAAGGAGCTTTAATTACAGTATTGCTGAAAACACTCATGAAACTCTATTGGGGATCTTTTGAAAGGGAAAGTATTTTTTATTTTTTAAAATATTTTATTTATTTATTTAACAGAGAGATCACAGGTAGGCAGAGAGGCAGGAGAGAGAGAAGGGGAAGCAGGCTCCCTGCCGAGCAGAGACCCCCAAAGCGGGGCTTGATCCCAGGACCCTGAGATCATGACCTGAGCCAAAGTCAGAGGCTTTAACCCACTGAGCCACCAAGGCACCCCGAAAGGGAAAGTATTTTTTAAAAGATGGAATTAATTTACTCTGATGCAAATCCGCGCTTCAGTCACTTTAGTTACTCAGCACGTTATTCGAAAACAGTTGCCACTAGTTCTTTGCTGCCGAAGTATCAGAATTGTCAACAGCAAACGCATCAGAATGTTCATGCTTATATTTTTAGTCTCGTGAGAAAGGAAGAAAAAGAAGAAAGAACAGAAGAGTGGAAACCGAGGCCATGACATATTGATACCTGACGCATTCGAGGGTCCCTTTGGGTTAATGCACTGAGTCAAGAAGTCCTTGTTATTCTTTTAAAATCACTTTTAAAAATGTGTCTGTGAGTTTTGTTTTTGATTAGCATTTGCTTGTTTGTTTGAGGAGAAACAAGCAAAAACCAAATCATCCCTTAAATAGATTTTGAAAAACTTGAGAGGTTCCTAAGTGCCCAGATTTACTGATACTACTACTCGATAATCTCAATAAGTGTTACCTGAACAAAGATACCAATTCAGTAGCATACAGGAAGATTAATGAATCAAGCGAGCTCCTTGGAAACATTTTTCCTTCAAATAGACAAGCTGGAGTTTACAGGCTCACAGAAGAGGTAGTATCTGATTACATGGGAATGATTTTCTCCAATCATTCTCCATCTTTAATCTCTGCTTTTTTTTCAAGAAGACTGAACATGAAAATGAAACATTTAAATTACATTGCACAATTACAACTTTCTTAGCTGATTAAGATTAACAATGTAGCGAATG
>JAPYYJ010000091.1:0-17079 GCA_028533885.1 Nasua narica
TCTTAGAAGTTCTTAGAAGTTCCTTATCTCTCCATCCATTTTGAATGTACACCTTGCTGGATAAAGTATTTTTGGCTGAATTATCTTCTCATTATTTGCCTATATATGTCTTGCCAGCCCTTTCAGCTTGTCAGGTTTCTGTGGACAGGTCTGACGTTATTCTCATGGGCCTTCCACTGCACGTTAGGAATCTCTTCCCTCTAGCTGAACTTAGGACCTTTTGTATAAAATTATGATTTGTGAATTTCACAATCAAGTGCTGGGAGGCCCTTGTAGATTTGTTGATCTACAAGAAAGGACGCTGTGTCTAGGAAACTAACACTTGTTACTTTCCCCAGATTGGTGAAATTTTCATCCAGAATTTGTTCAGCTCTATCTTCTAGTCTTCGCTCTTTCTCCACCCCCTCTGTGATTCCGATAATTCTGACGTTGGAATGTTTCATTACATCATTTATTTCCCTAATTCTGTTTTCATGGCTTCTAAGCAATTTGTTCCAGTCTTCCTCGTGATCCTTCTTCTCTATCACCTTGTCCTCTAGATCACTAATTCTATATTGTGCTTTGGTTACCATGGCTGTTAGAATACTTAGATTAGATCGTATCTCATTGATATCATTTTTTTTTCTTTTGCCATTTTAGCTCTCTTCTGCCCTTAGAGATTCTATGTTGTCAATAATGGTCCTCTCCAACCTAGGAATTGCCTGGATAATTGTTACGCTAAATTCCCTTTCTGACACACTGTTTATGAACATATTCATAAGTTCTGTGGGAGATGGCACATTTTCTGAATTTTTCCTCTGTTGGGTGTTTTTCCTTTTCATCATTTTGGTGAGAGGTATTTGAGGGGATGCATAGCTGAATATATCAACCATTAACCAGGCATGGTGCACCACAGAAAGTTATGGAGCAATCAGAATTCACCAGCAAAAAGAAAGAAAAAAGAGAAGAAAAGAGATAAAAGAGAAAAAAAAAAAGAAAAAATACTCAGATAAAATCTGCCCCAAAATAAGATTTATAAGATATATAAATAAACATGAACAAACAAAAGGAATAGGAAAAGTAAATGACAAGAAAAAAAAGAACCAGGCAAAATGAACCCCAAAAATAAGATTTATATAATGCCAGAACAAAAATAAATACACAGAAATACTGATAGAAGAATAAGATAGGAGGTTGTTTATAAATGCTCAATGTGGGCGTGGAAGTTCATTTTATTTTTTTCAGGGTGTATCTTGTTATCTTTGTTAAAGGACTCAACTTTCTAAAGATACAGGGAAATTAAAACAGGTTTATATATAGACATAGTATTGAATGGGGAAAATGAATTATCTTGAAGCTTGTATATATATTAAGCTATATGTATGTGCATTAAGTTTCATATGTATATATGAAGCTAAATTTATATTAAGAAAGAAAAGAAAAAGAAAAATACATGCGTATGTATTGAAAAATTGCAAGTTAAAAAATTTTTATGGAATATGTTGTATTAAACGTCTAGTTGTAATCGTAAGTAGGTTAAAAAATTAAAAGAACAAGAATTATGAGAATTAATTTATGAAAACTTATATCTGTGAAATATACAGGTTTTAGGGCACTACCAGGTGCTTAATATATTGTTTTCCACTGATGTTGGGGTTTTACAGTTTTATGGGGAACCAGTGGTGGTTGTCCTATTGTTCTATGGCTTATCTTCCAGGGGAGGGGGCTCCTTCATTGTTCTCTTGTTAATCCTGTTTGGGTTGAGTCCCCTGCTGGCTGTCAAGGGGATGGGCTCTGTGGAATCCTGTATTTCATGCTATTTTTCTCTGGAAGTTTTTATTCTTTAGTGGCCTTTTGTGGCTTGTCAGAGGGTCAGAGCAAATAAGAATCTTTCTGCACCCAGATCTCTACCTCAAAATAAAGTCTCAATCTGTTCCCCTTTGAATGCTCTGGAACACACGGACTCCCCCTCTGCAAACTCTGCTGAACAGCATAAGGGCCCATAGGTGGTGCACACTCCCAGCCACTGGTCCAGTAGTCCCCTGAGGCCCCCACCTGTCCCTGAACACCCTTGCCATTAAAAAAGTGAGTGATATTGGTCAGGTGAGCCCATTTCTTTTGGCTGTCTTTGCTGGGACTGCTGTCTGGAGTCCATACCTATGTGGGGTGTGCTCAGAACTTATGGTCACATAGGTCTTGGACTGCAGCTCAGGGTTCCTGACCAGAGAATGTGCAGGGTTCTCCATGGCATGGACTGGGAGGGCTCAGACTCTACAGCTGGTTGTGTAACGCTGTGGTCTTAGAGACCACTGACTGTTTCACACACCAGGCTCTCTCAAGTACAGGCAGGAGTGTGCCCAGCCTGAGTGGTCATGCAAGAAGTGGAAAGCCATGGGCTCAGGGACCACAGACTGAAACCCCCACAGGACTCTTTCTGACATGGGTAGTCACTGGCGGTGACCATCCTGGGTCCATAGGCTATTCCATGCCAATGACTCTCTGATTTCATCAGTTGCCCCATAATATCTTTTGCTTTTTGGAGTGCTTTTAATCAGACTCCAAGTTAATGCTGGTCCCAAATTACAGGGCACTTTTATATTGGAATATTACTTTCTAATGGGTCACTTCTGGTGACTCCCTCCACCTTCTGTTTATCCTCCTATGTCAGTGCAAGCATTCCCACTCTGTTTTACCTCTCCCCTGCTGTCTTCTGCAGCCATAGAGATCCAGAAGTGTATAATATTATATCTCAGGCTGATTTCATGGGTGTTCAGAGTGTTCTGGTAGATATTTAGTGTACTTTAGGGGACTGGATGAAACAGGGTCTCCAACTTCTCTGCCGTCTTGCCCTTCTAATCTCAGATCCAAATTCTTTAACAAAATATTAGCAAATTACATTCACCAGCACATCGAAAGGATTATACTCATTTAGAATACAAGGATGTTTCTGCATACACAAATCAATTAATATGATTAATTATCTTAGCAGAATGAAAGGTATATAATAATAAATAAAACGTGCATATATTAAATATATATTAATAATATCTCAATGGATGCAAAAATGCTTTTGAAAATATCCAAAATGATTTAAATAAAAATTCTAAAAACGATGAATAAAAGAAATGTATCTTAACATAATACTGGCAATATACAAAAAGCCCACAAATTGGTGCATTGTTTTTATACAACAACTCATCTCAAAGCAGCGACTATATATTTTAAATGCCTATGATTAGTCCCACAAGGAAAGTTCCAACTGACAAATTTATTTAGATCTTAAATTACAGTAGATATTTGTTGATTGTGCTGCCACCTGGAATTTTCTCCAATAGAATTGTCTGGTTGAGATGGATTCTCCTCTCTTATACATATGAGTGATAAACCATTATGTGTATTAGATTTAATGTGAAGTTATCCAGCTAATAATTTTGAGCTCCAGAAAACCTCCCAAGGTTTCAGAAAGGACTTTGAAGATTAGATGTAGACAAGTAAAAACTAATACGATTGGAAGAATAAACATTGTTGAAATGTCTATATAGCCCAGAGCAAACTATACTTTCAATGGCATTCAGATAAAAATTTCACTAGCTTTTTTCAAAAGGCTGTAACAAACAATCCTAAAATTGTATGGAACCAGAAAAGAGTCAAAATCCCTAAGGAAATGTTGATAAAGAAATATAAATGTGGGGGCATCACATTCCTGATTTAAAGCTTTACTACAAAGCTGTGATCACCAAGACAGCATGGTACTGGCACAAAAACAGACACATAGACCAGTGGAACAGAATGGAGAGCCCAGATATGGACCTGCAACTCTATGGTCAAATAATCTTTGACAAAGCAGGAAAATGTATCAAGTGGAAAAAAGACAGTTTCTTCAATAAATAGTGCTGGGAAGAATTGGACGGGTATATATAGAAGAATGAAATTTGACCATTCTCTTAAACCATACATGAAGATAAATTCTAAAAGGGTAAAAAACCTCAATGTGTGACAGGAATCTATCATACCCCTAGAGGAGAACATAGGCATTAACGTCTTTGACATCAGTCACAGTTACTTCTTTCAGGACATGTCTCCCAAGGCAAAGGAAACAAAAGTGAAAACGAACTTTTGGGAGTTCATCAAGATAGAAAGCTTCTGCACAATGAAGGAAATAGTCAACAAAAAAACAGGCAACCGAAAGAATGGGAGTAAATATTCACAAATCATGCTACAGACAAAGGTCGATATCTAAGATATATAAAGAACTCCTCAAACTCAACACTCACTGAGTGATAATTACATCAAAAAATGGGTAGAAGACATGAATCGACCATTCTCCAAACAAGACATACTAAAGGCTAACAGACAAATGAAAAATGTTCATCATCTTTAGCCATCAGGGAGATTCAAATCAAAAGCACACTGAGATACCATTTTCACCAGTAAGAATGGCCAAAACCAATAAGACAGTAAACAACAAATGTTGGAGAGGATGTGGAGAAAGAGGAACCCTCTTACACTTTTGGTGGAAATGAATGTTGGTGCAGCTGCTTTTGAAAACAGTGTGAAGATTCTTCAAGAAATTAAAAATAGAGCTACCCGATGACCCTGCAATTTTATTACTGGGTATTTACTTCAACGAAGCTGATGCAGTACAAGAAAGAGCCACATAAACCCCAATGCTCATAGTAGGAATGGCCACAATTGCTAAATTAGGGAAAGAACCAAGATGCCCTTCAACAGATGAATGGATAAAGACGATATGGTCCATATACAATGGAATATAATGCCTCCATCAGAAAGGATGAATACCCTACTTTTGTATCAACATGGATAGAACTGGAAGACATTATCTAGAGTGAAATAAGTCAAGCATAGAGAGTCAGTTATATGATTTTCTCACTTACATGTGAAGCATAATGGAAAACATGAAGCACACTGTGAGAGGAAAGGAAGGGTGAATGGGGGGAAATCAGAGGGTTAGATGAACCATGAGAGACTGTGGACGCTGAGCAACAAAGTGAGGATTTTGGAGGGGAATGAGTGGCGTTTGGGCAAGCCTGCTGGTGGGTATTGAGGAGGGTATGTATTGCATGGAGCACTGGGTGTGGTGCATGAACAATTAATCTGGTAACACTGAAAAAATAAAATAAATGTGTTTGAGGAAAAAAATGAAAGTACATCTAATAAGAGTACTTAAGAATGGGTCTTTTGGTAATTCCCTTTTAACTAATTATATCACTTGACTTAAGAATTTTCATTTCATAGTATGTGAATTCAGAAGATCATATCAACGTAGAAGTTAAAATCTGTTTAATTTTGACTCTTTCTTACTAATACAATTGATATATGCAACCACCATAATATAAATGAGAGAAATATAAAAATGAATATATGACTACACATATGAAACTGTGAAATGAATTATTTAATTTTGTAAGGGAATATTACTCAAATTTGTAATAATAGTTGACTATAAATTTGTGACTTGTTAAAAGGAATATTAGTAATAATTATTATCACTGAGTACTTCTTGTAGGCAAAGTAATTGATTCATATATATTAACTTAATGAATACTCTCAAGTTACTATTATTTAAGTGTTAGCATTACTTTTATGTGCAATATGTAACATGACTTTTTGAAAGAGAAACTAATGAAGACCCGTCTGTTTTATAAGATATTCATGTTAGTTCATTAAGTTTCATGAAAAGTCCAGAGGTTGACAATGACATATTAAATATAGTATCTGACAAATCATGTGTGTCATGGAGGATAAAATAAATGGAATGTCCAATAAATCATACTGAAATTTATTCATTCTTTTTATTTATATATTTAATATTTATTTATTTGTTTGTTTGTTTATTCATTTATTTATTTATTTATTTTATTTTTAAAGATCCAACTGGCTTTCTTAATCTATTTGCCATGTCAGTATGACTCTTATATTGATTAAATTTTGATTTATGTAGTTGGTTGCTCCTATATTGGGGGCATAAATGTTTACAATTGTTAGATCTTCTTGGAGAATAGACCCTTTAAGAATGATGTACTGTCTTTCTGTATCTCTGATTACAGTCTTTAGCTTAAAATCTAATTTATCTGATATGGGAAATGCTATTCCAGCTTTCTTTTGACGTCCATTGGCTTGAAAGTGGTTCTCCATCGTTTCACTTTCAGTCTGGATGTATCTTTTGGCTCCAAATGTGTCTCTTGTAGTAAGCATATGGACGGGTCCTGTTGTTCTATCCATTCTGCAACCCTGTGCCATTTTATTGGAGCATTTAGGCCATTCACGTTGAGACTGATTATTGAAAGATACATGTTTATTGACATCATGTTGCCTGTGAAGTCCTTGTTTCTATAGATGGCAAATTTCTGTTCTAACTCACTCATGTGTTTTTTCTGCTTTTATAAAACCCCCTTTAATATTTCCTGTAGTGCTGGCTTGATGGTCACATACTCTTTAATCCTTGCCAGTCTTGGAAGCTCTTTATCTCTCCATCCATTTTCAATGTCAGCCTTGCTAGATAAAGTATTCTTGGCTGCATGTTCTTCCCGTTTGGTGCCCTGAATATATCATGCCAGCCCGTTCTGGCTTGCCAGGTTTCTGTGGACAGGTCTGATGTTATTCTGATGGGCTTTCCTCCAAATGTAAGGAATCTCTTTCCCCTAGCTGCCCTCAGGACCTCTTGTCTTAAAGTATAATTGGAAATTTTACAATGATTTGTCTCCCTGATTTTCTAGATTCATTGATCCTGGCAGTTGTCCTTTCTGCCTCTAGGACATGAGCACTTGTTCCATTCCTGAGATTGGGAAATTCTCATGTACAATTTGGTCAGCTCTATCTTCTAGTCTTCTGTCCTTCTTTACCCCCTCTGGGATGCAGATGATTCTTCTGTTGCAATGTTTTATGTCATCATTTATTTCCCTAAGTCTGTTCTCATGATTCCTAATCAGTTTATCCCAGCTTTCTTCCTGACCTTTCATCTCAACGGTTTTATCCTATAGATCACTAATTCTATCCTCCATCTCCATAACTCTAACTGTTAGACTATTTAGATTGGATTGGATCTCATTAACAGTGCTTCTTACATCTGCTATACTGGACCTCATTTCTGCCCTTAGAGATTCTATAACGTTTTTCTCCATCCCAGCCATTGCCTGGATAATTGTCCCCCTGAATTCCCTTTCTGACATACTGTTTATGTCCATGTCCAATAGTTTTGAGGAAGAGGGTATAGTCTCTGGGTTTTTCTTCTGCTGGGTGTTCCTCCTACTAGTCATTTTGATGAGAAGGGGATGAGAGGATCTATAGCTGGATATATTGCCCCCATCCAGGCAGGGTGCACCCTGGAGGATTTTGGAGCAATTGGGATTTACCACCAAAAAGAAAGAATAAGAATAAAAAAAGAGAGAAGGAGAAAAAGAGGAAATCTCAGCCAGAGTGGGCCCCAAAACTAAGGTTTATATGGTATGTAAACAAAAACGAACAAATATAAAGACAACATGAATAATTCATCAATCAGGCAGCATCCCATGCAGCAAGTAGAAGACAGCACCAAACAGCTGCAGAAAGGAAACGGTGTTGATTTTTTTTTAATTTTTTCCTCAAATACTTTTATTTTATATTTTCAGTGTTACAAGATTAATTGTTCAGGCAGAGGGAGGAGCAAGATGGAGGAGAAGTAGAAGGTTTAGATAGAATTGGATCCCAGAAGTGTTATGCCCAGATTTTGAGATCCCCAAAGACCACCAGGGAGCCGTGTTCGATGCAAAAGCAAAAGAGCCCTTTATTCAAGCTAGCTTGAGCTCAGTCTCCCACACTCACAGACGCAGTGGCGTGGTGTAGAGAAAGAGAGCGAGTTTCAAAAAGTGCAACAGTTTTATAGGGGCCAGTGGCCAATGAGATTGTAACACACAGAAAGTTGCTTAGTAACTGCTTGATCTAGCCTATCATCCTGCCCAAATTGGAGTGCAAGTTTGGCAGGCAAAAGGCGCTGTTTATGTTCTTTCCCAGTCAGGGTTTCTGCATTTCTATTGGCTAACCAAAACCAACCCACAGGCGGTGTGGGCCAATTAGCTCAATGGGAGGGCTGAGCCACACTCTGACCCTCCCAGTGGCAGGTTCTGCGGGGGCCACACGCAAGAAGGCGGGTTTAAGCAAAAGGAGCCAGGCCTGCTCTGCTCCTTCATTCCCTGCTTGTCTTGTAACTTACAGCCCAATCATGGGACATGGGTCTCTCCTGTAAGGGTCAGCAGTTGATTGTCCTTGTCGGGCTGGCTCTTCCATTCTGGAACAAAGTCCTTGAGGAATCCAAGCAAACCAGGTTCTGGTGGGGGCCTGCCAGGGATAATAGCCAAGACGTCCATGACTGTGGGTTAAAACCCCAAGATGTGAGTTCTTCTCAATGATATTGGATGCATTTTGGAGTTTGTGGACCTCAGAAGCTACAATCCCAGACTGGTCGATATAGTAGCAGCATTCTTCCTTTAGGAAGAAACAGGTTCCTCCCTTTTCAGCAGTGTGGAGGTCTAGGGCTCAGTGATTCTGGAAGGCTACTGCCACCAGGGTGGAGAGTTGTGCCCATGGGGTTCTGTTATTACTCTCACAAAATAACCAGCAAGAAGATTGTCTATATATGAGTTACTATGATAGTTCCTCTGAAATTTCCCTCAAGTTATCTAACTTAGGTAAACAATAAACATTTACAATCAGATCTAGAATTTAACATCCACAAAGGGGTGTTATTGAAACATAATTTTTCTCTCTAAAATAACCCTCATTTCTGGAGATAGCCAAATCAGGACTAATTTATATGAGAAACAAGTCCAGTTTTAACAAACATGACCTAATTATTTACATAAGCTCAGCAAGAACAGCAGGTGATCATACAGAGCTTTTAGAATTTGCTTTGCTGGAACTTTATAAGAAATCTCTAGGTTGAACTTTCAGTAGGCTTTCCAGGCCAGAAGCCAAGCCAAGTACCTGCCATCAGACATGCCTGCAATACCTGTAGATTAGGGTGAAGTACTCTTCCCGAGGTCCCCAAAGTATCCCGAGTTTCCTGCACCTGCTAGGGAGTGGCATTCTTTACTCACCTGACGAGGCTGCCAAAACTTTGTAAGCAAGGTAAGAGGCCACAGTTCCAAGGGCTTTATGGCTCCAGGTTTCATAGTCAACCTTAGCTCCTTAAAGCTGTCTGGTCATATCTGAGTCTATGCATGTTTTTCTCAAATATGATATTCTAGTCAAAGCCTTGGTAAAATAACCAATGTTTCCAATGGTGTCCTGTTACAAGGAGAACAGAATTTTTTTTTACTGAACTTGTGCAAATGACCAGGATTGCCATGGAAGGAAGAATACTTACCGAGACCTTTTAAATTTTAGGGTTCACGTAGAGAGAAAATTTGAATGTTTTGATTTGTTCACAACGGATTTTTTATCATGTTTCTGTAAGTCAGAGAAACCTTAATGTTCACTATGATACTATAGAGAAGGAAACTCAATTATTTTATGATACATTGCCAGAAACAGAAGGTAACATACCAAGCAAGCAAACCTAATTAATCAACAAGACTTATTCATGATCTAAATCTTGGGGAAGTTTGTTAAAACCTTAGAAAGTATCAATGCACACGCCTCAATAGGGTCAGGGATATTAAAGACACAATAAAGGCAAGATTAGAAACTGTTTTTTCTAGGCAGGTGGGAGAAACAGCTATTTGCATTTTCTTATCAAGAGCAGACCAATAATTGGAGAATACTTTGTCTTTTTTTTTCTCCCAAAATATGTTTATTTTAATTTTTCAGTGTTACAAGATTGATTGTTCATGCACCACACCCAGTGCTCCCTGCAATACGTGCCCTTCTCAATACCCACAATCAGGCTCGCCCACCCCTCCACCCCCTCCCCTCCAAAACTCTCAGTTTGTTGCTCAGAGTCCACAGTCTCTCCTGGTTCATCACACCTCCGATTTCCCCCCATTCACCCTTCCCTTCCTTCTCACAATGCCCTCCATGATTTTCTTTATACTCCACATGTAAGTGAGACCATAAGATAATTGCCTCTCCCCACTGGACTTATTTCACTCTGCATAATCTCTTCTAGTCCTGTCCATGTTGATACAAAAGTTGGATATTCATCCTTTCTGATGGAGGCATAATATTCCATTGTATAGATGTACCACCTCTTCCTTATCTCCTCATCTGTTGGAGGGCATTTTGATTCGTTCCACAGTTTGGCTATTGTGGCCACTGGGGCTATGAACATTGGGGTAAATGTGGCCCTTCATTGTAGTGCATCTGCTTCTTTGGGGTAAACACCGAGTAGTGCAATTGCAGGGTCATAGGGTAGCTGTATATTTAATTTCCTGAGGAATCTCCATACTGTTTTACAAAGTGGCTGCACCAACTTGCATTCCCACCAACAGTGGAGGAGGGTTCCCCTTTCTCCACGTCCTCTCCAGCATTTGTTGTTAACAGTCTTGTTGATTTTGGCCATTCTAACTGGCGTAAGGTGGTATCTCAGTGCGGTTTTGATTTGAATCTCTCTGATGGCTAAAGATGATGAACATTTTTTCATGTGTCTCTTAGCCATTTGTATGTCTTCTTTGGAGAAGTGTCTGTTCACGTCTTGTGCCCATTTTTTGACGTGATTATCTGTTTTGCGAGTGTTGAGTTTGAGGAGTTCTTTATAGATCTTAAATATCAGACCTTTGTCTGTAGTGTCATTTGCGAATATCTTCTCCCATCCTGTGAGTTTCCTGTTTGTTTTGTGGACTGTTTCCTTTGCTGTGCAGAAGCTTTTTATCTTGATGAAGTCCCCAAAGTTCATTTTCTCTTTTGTTTCCTTTGCCTTTGGAGACATGTCCTGAAAGATGTTGCTGTGGCTAATGTCATCGAGGTTACTGCCTATGTTCTCCTTTAGGGTTTTGATAGATTCCTGCTTCACGTTGAAGTCTTTTATCCATTTCGAGTTTATCTTTGTGTATGGTGTAAGAGAATGGTCAAGTTTCATTCTTCTACATATGGCAAAATTCAACATCTGTTTCTGATTAAAACACTTCAAAGTATAGGGATAGAAGGAACATTTCTCAACTTCATAAAGTCTATCTATGAAAAGCTCATAGCAAATACCATTCTCAATGGGGAAAAGTGACAGCCTTCCCTTTAAGAGCAGGAACCCGTCAAGGATGCCCACTCTCACCACTCTTGTTTAACATAGTACTAGAAGTCCTAGCAACAGCAATCAGACAACAAAAAGAAATAAAAGGTATTCAAATTGGAAATGAGGAAGTCAAACTCTCTCTCTTTGTAGATGACATGATACTTTATATTGAAAACCCAAAAGACTCCACCCCCAAACTACTAGAATTCATACAGTAATTCAGTAATTTCTCAGGATACAAAATCAATGAACAAAAATCAATTGCTTTCCTATACACTAACAATGAAAATATGGAAAGGGAAATTAGAGAGTCAATTCCATTTACTGTAGCACCGAGAACCATAAGATACCTGGGAATAAACCTAACTAAAGAGGTAAAGGATCTGTACTCAAGGAACTACAGAACACTCATGAAAGAAATTAAAGAAGACATGAAAAGGTGGAAAAGCATTCCATGCTCCTGGATCGGAAGAATAAACATTTTTAAAATGTCTATACTACCCAGAGTAATCTATACTTTCAATGCCATCCCAATCAAAATTCCACCAGTTTTTTTTTCAAAAAGCCCAAATAAACAATACCTAAATTTTATGGAACCAAAAAGACCCCGAATTGCTAAGGAAATGTTGAAAAAGAAAAACAAAGCTGGGGGCATCACATTGCCTTATTTCGAACTTTACTACAAAGCTGTAATCACCAAGACAGAATGGTACTGGCACAGAAACAGACACATAGACCAGTGGAACAGAATAGAGAGCCCAGAGATGGACCCGCAACTCTATGGTCAAATCATCTTTGACAAAACAGGCAAAAATATCCAGTGGAAAAAACACAGTCTCTTCAATGAATGGTGCTAGAATACTTTGTTTTTTTGACCAGAGAGGAAGCCGACTTACAATCTTATACAACTGTTTCAAATTCATTCATTTCAACCTTAGTCCATTCTGACCACACCTAAAATTTCATTCCAAAGATTTTATTTTACATCCAGAATTTGTCCCAATCCATCTCTCTCCAAACAACCATCTCATTTAAAACAAAATTACCTTTTTTATCTTTAATAAAATGCATTCCCATTTCTTATCTTTCTAGCGTATCTTTTACTCTTTCACATATAGAGTTATTCACTTATTTCCATCAGTCGTAATTACATTTAGCAGAATTTTGCACTCTTGGAAACCTTACCTCCATTGTAGTCTAAGTAGTAACCAATCGTGAACTGTTATGCCAGAATTCTTTAGGTGGCAGATTTGTGAATCAGTTAAGTGTAAAACATGTTTACCAGCAGATTTAAATATCCTTAGTTTCTTTGCATTAAGAGGTCAAAAGCACAAACCTATGTTTATTCATTAATGACTTAGCACTCTATCCTATTTGGAAAAGACCTAGATACCCAACGACTGTAGTTCCAATTATTATTCAAGCAAAACTTGAAGTTTTTGGTTTCTCAAAGACTTTGAAACCTATCTTAATTACTCAAGGAAACTTCGAGACAATTAACCATCATTATAACCATATTTGTAACACCTTGCAACATAGATGACACGAGGTTATCTGACGTTGATAGAATAAAAGTTTCATGTTTACTGCTCATAATTTAAAAGACATTTCTACCTTAATGAAACCAACAAACAGCCTTGTTTGGATCCTCCTGGATCCTCCCCATGGTCAATTTTCACCTGAGACAGTGGGGATATCTGGAATTTGTGATATGACCTGAGCAGAAGGCTCAGGAGCAGAAGGCTTAACTGACTGAGCCAACCAGGCACCCCGAAGGGGCTCGCCCTAGACCTTATGAGGTCACCATGGAAACAGGTTAGGGCCCACTTGGACTCCGTAGGCTTCTGGGGACCCAAAGGGTGCCTGCCCGTGGATCCACAGAATCAGTCTCTCTGACAAGCCAGATCAAACTGCACATTCACTCACGCACTCACTCCAGAAGTTATTACATTGCCTCCCCCTTGGGAGGTCCTGACCTATGGAATTCCTTTTAGAAATTCCTTCCTGTTCTCCCTCTTGGGGGGTTCCTGACCTGAGGGACCCCCCCCCCAGGAGTCCCTACCTGTGAGACCTCTAAGAGATCTCTGGGAGGTGATCAGTCTCCACTTCCACTCTGATGGGTGGGTCTGACTAGGTTTGGGGCCCCTGGCCTTACCGGAATCAGACATCGGGACCAGGTCCTCACTTGCTGAGTCTCCTTTGAGTCCAGGTGGCAATAGCGGGGCAGGGCCGACCCGAGGTGACTGGTTGGGAGACTGCCAAAAATTAGGCAGAGCGCCTTCTTCTCCCTTATGGTCCCTCATTCCATCACTTCCCCATCATTGCCCCAAACCAGTGGCAACAATGGGCCAGCACAGTTGGGTTTCCTGGTGAGGGAACCATATGTTGCAGAAAACTGAAGCAACCGAGGGTGACTAGGAGTAGTCTGAGTCTGTCCCATGATGTCCATCCAGTAAGTACACAGAAAAAACAAAAAGAACACAAAAACGGACAGAGGTCCCATGTACAGGCTTCCAACTCTGTGGAAGCAAATCCAGAAGCTAGACGATGGCCTCACGGACGACCAGCGGGAGCGACCCGCCTCGTCTCAGACAGGCTTCCAACACCATGGAAGCAAAACCAGAAGCTAGACGATGGCCTCAGAGCCAACTGGCGGAAGCAACCTGCCTTGTCTCAGATTGAGGGGACTCCACATCCCCCCCAGTGAGGATCGGAATGTCTTCCCAATCCTCCGGCCCGTGGTCCTCCAGTGCATCCACCTAGACTGCCTCAGGCTCTACAGGATTATAGAAGTGAGCTCACACAGGAGACACAGAGAGACAGACAGAAAACAAACAGACACCTACAGTAGGCTCTTCGGGTCAGGAGTCCCTCGGGGCCTTGGGGATTCTGAACGAGCCCCCAAATGTTATGCCCGGATTTTGAGATCCCCAAAGACCACCAGGGACCCGAGTCCGATGCAAAAGCAAAAGAGCCCTTTATTCAAGCTAGCTTGAGCTCCTTCTCACACTCACCAACACAGCGGCGTGGTGTAGAGAAAGAGAGCTTTCATTTTGAACTTGATTTCCGACATATTACTATTGTCTGTATTAACTAGGTCTCTAGCTGTCGGTATTATCTCTTGTTCTCTTTTTTGTGCTGAGTTTTTCCACCTTGTCATTTTATTACCCTAAGAATAGATGAATGAGAGAGAAAAGTACTCTGGTGTTCCACAGTTCTCACTGATTGATGAACTTGGTTTAGGCTGGATATTCTCACTGATCTTCTTGGTAGGGTGCTTTTCAACTTGATTCTCAGATGTTTTTGCCTGAGGCAGAATTGCCCCACCCTTGCCCAGAGAGGGGCCAAGCAATTCGCTCAGGTTCACTAAGGGGTGTCTTTGTTCCCTTAGTGCTTTCCATACCGCCCTGGAGTCCGAGAATTCAAATGGCGGCTCCCAGTTTATGGCTGGAGGAGCCGAACGCTTGGCCCTGTTCCACAGCACGCCCTCACTGGAAAGTAGTCAATCACTCCCGTCTCCCAGGTCCACGCACAAGCTCTGAGCTCAGCCACTGGTGGCAGCATATCTATCTCTGGCGCGTGGCCCCGTCTGGATTCTCCAAACCCAGCAGATTCCTGCTGTGGGCTCCTGAGCTGCTCCTCCCCAAGGAGTAAGGGGGGGTCTTTCCGGAATGTGTTGTGTGGTCCCAGCTCTAAGGGCTGCGGCCATGGTCTAGGGTAAGCCCTAGCTGAAAATGCATTGCATGGCCCTTTCTCTGCCGCCGGATTCTCAGCCCCGAAATCTGGGAGCTCTGCCGCACTCGGACACCCCTGGTCTCTGTGATCTCGCAGGTCCTGAAACCACTCTGTTCCCACGAGGGCTAAACCCCCGGCTTAGCCTCTGGAAGGATGTCCCTCAGCGGAGCAGACTCTAAAAGTTTGGATTCTGTTCTCCATGGCTCTGCAGCTGAAGGGAGCCGGCCCCTCCCCCTGTGGTCTCTCTTCCTGTCACTTCAGAATCACTTTTCCAAAAGTCCTACCTTTCAGAAAGTGGTCAATTTTCTGCTCCTAGAATTGCTCTTCTTCCTCTTTTCTCTCTCTTGTTGAGTATGCTGACTTTTAGAATGATTTAATAACTATCTAGATGATCTTCTTGAAGGAGCAGAGCAGGTCTGACTCCTTTTGCTTACACCTGCCTTCTTGTGTGTGGCAGAACCTGCCTCTGGGAGGGTCAGATTGTGGTTCAGCCCTCCCATTGAGCTAATTTGCCCAACTGCCTATGGGTTGGTTTGGGTTAGCCAATAGAAACGCAGAACCCCTGACCGAGAAAGAATATAAACAGCGCCTTTTGCCCGCCAAACTTGCATGCCAATTCTGGCCAGGGTGATAGGCTAGTTCAAACAGTTCCTAAGCAACTTTCTGTGTGTTACAATCTCATTGACCACTGGCCCCTATAAAACTGTTACACTTTTTGAAACTCACTCTCTTTCTCTACACGACACCGCTGCGTCTGTGAGTATGGGAGACTGAGCTGAATAAAGGGCTCTTTTGCTTTTGCATTGGACTCAGGTCCCTGGTGGTCTTTGGGGATCTCAAAATCTGGGCATAACATTTGGGGGCTCGTTTGGGATCCCCAAGACCCCGAGGGACCCCTGACCTGAAGAGCCTACTGTAGGTGTCTGTTTGTTTTCTGTCTGTCTCTCTGTCTCTCCTGTGTGAGCTCACTTCTGTAATCCTGTAGAGCCCGAGGCAGTCTAGGTGGATGCACTGGAGGACACGGGCTGGAGGATTTGGAAGACATTCTGATCCTCACTTGGGGGGATGTGGAGTCCCCTCGATCTGAGACGAAGCAGGTTGTCCCACCAGTTGGCTCTGAGGCTGTCGTCTAGCTTCTGGTTTTGCTTCCACGGAGTTGGAAGCCTGTACATGGGCACCCTCTGTTTGTCTGTTTTTGTGTTCTTTTTGTTTCATTCTGTGAACTTACTGGACGGACATCATGGGACAGACTCAGACTACTCCTAGTCACCCTCGTTCGCTTCAGTTTTCCGCAACATATGTTTCCCTCACCGGGAAACCCAACCGCGCTGGCTCATTGTTGCCACCGGTTTGGGGCAGCGACGGGGTGGTGATGGAATGAGGGACCTAAGGGAGAAGGCACCCTGCCTAATTTTGGCAGTCTCCCAGCCGGTCGCCTCGGGCCAGCCCTGCCCCGCTGTTGCCACCCGGACTCAAAGGGGACTCAGCAGATGAGGACCTGGTCCCGACCTCGGATTCCGGTAAGGCCTGGGACCCCAACACCCAGTCAGGCCCACCCATCAGGGTGGATGGGGAGACTGATCACCTCCCAGAGATCTCTCAGAGGTCTCACAGGTAGGGCCTCCCAGGGGGGAGGCAATGTAATAGCTTCTGGAGTGAGTGTGTGAGTGAATGTGCAGTTTGACCTAGCTTGTCAGGCAGACTGATTCTGTGGCTCCATGGGTGGATACCCTTTGGGTCCCCAGAAGCCTACGGAGGCTGAGTGGACCCTAACCTGTTTCCGTGGTGACCTCATAAGGTCTAGGACGAGCCCCTTTGGCGCGCCAGTCCAGGTTTTATACAGACTCGCTATGGCCAAGAGGCACCCAAGTCTCCTCCAGGAGGGCGGACAGGCGGGCATCTGACTGGTCTCTCTTCTGTAGGGACACCCACCCTTTGTCTGTCTTTGCACCAATGACACAGGGAGGGAACACACAGGGTGGATAAGGGAGCCCCTGCTCATCAAGGGCCGAAGCTCTTCAAACCTACGGTTTTAGACTGTATGCTCAAAATTTTAAGAAGGGATTCTCAGGATACTATGGGACCAAGACATCTGGAAAATCAGGCACATTATGTGAACAGGAATGGGCCACCTTTGGGGTTGACTGGCCCTCCGACGGTGCCTTAAGACCTACGCACTGTCCAGGTCATTTACAAAGTTATGG
>JAPYYJ010000910.1:0-14954 GCA_028533885.1 Nasua narica
GAGTCTGGTGGTGGGTATCGAGAGGGGCACGTACTGCATGGAGCACTGGGTGTGGTGCATGAACAATCAATCTTGTGACACTGAAAAATTAAAATAAACAAATTTGGGGAGAAAAAAAAAAGAAAAACCACAGGGATAACCAAGTGATAGGGGTTGGAGGAGACAAAGAAGACAGGAAGATAAAAGGGGAGAAAGGGATGGGGAGGAGGACAGGTGGAGGAAGAAGGAGAGAGAGAGAAGGAGAAGCAGAGGAACGCTAGCTGGTTTTCAGACCAGCCCCTGCTTTCCCTTTAGCATCACCATCCTCTTGCCAGTATGCACAGTAGAGGGGATCTTTGGAAAAAGAAAGACAAAAAGGAATGCAGGGAGGGAAAATATGAATGAGACTATCTAAGTGAAGCAAAGTCTTAAGAGACATAAGGACGTAGTGTGGTTTTAACTTTTCAAGAATCCTGGATACCTGTGACAATCCAATAAAGCTTGGAGGCTCTTAGTAGAAAAATGTGTGCATGTGTGTGCGTGCGTATGTGTGTGTATGTATTTATGTATACACATATATAGTATCTATACACAATTTTGGTGTGTTCACTGTACCTCAAATTTAGTGCTTGGTCCCATTTTAAGAAACATGCCTTAGAAATAGAGGCTCCCCACTGTAGCGTGCAGGTCCGGAACCAGAGGGTGGGTTCACACAAATGCAGCTCCCTACAGCACTGTGTCAGTGCACACTACAGAGATAAGCACCATGGCTTCCAATCAGAGAAACACAAATATCTTTTGAGTCCCTTCTGCTGCCACCCACCTCTCCACAACATTTCAAGCTTAACGGGAAACAAAACAATCTCCTACACCGCACATGGAAACCATTATCTACACTGGAACACAAAGCTTCTGATCAAACCAGAAAACCTGAAATGGAGGACAAGAGATTTGAGAAAATTTGGACTCCTCTGGTACTGAATCACTATGAACAAAAAAAATCTCTAAAGATCCGCTGAATAGGTTAGGATCAAGGTATAGAACAGAAGAACTCGAGGCACAGGCTTTGACGAATCGGGCCCCGTTGATGTGGGACTCCTGGTTGGCACTCCAACGTCTCCACATCCAAATTTCCTTCATAAGCTGAAGGTAAAAACTAATGGATTTAAATAACTTAGTACAGGTCTGACACACAATCTCACTATCGTATTTCTCATCTACAAGTGCATTTAACGATAGCATGTATGCTTAAAGAAAGAACCACCGTGGTGAGTATTCAATGAAGTAATGCACTAAATATATCTAACACAGTGTCCGCTGCATAGAAAATACTAGCTAGTGTTAGCCTACTTGAAAAAATAGAGGAGTCATCAGAGATAGGATTGACGTGATGCCAATAACAGAGTTCCGATTTTTGCTCTTTTTGCTATTCAGGGTCCCCAATTTTTGTGGGTGAGTGGGTTGAACTAGGTGGCCTCTGCCCACCTCTAATATATTATCAGCCCTGGAATCCACTGACAAATGTGCTTTCCTAGGTGCCTTAAAGAGATTACCTTGATTAATTATCCCAACCTGGGCAGGACTAATGGTAGCTAACATATAGTTAGCTGGGCACTCCTCTGACACATATGGGAACCCAGCTCATACTCATAATAATCCTGTGAGGCCAATACTCCTATTATCTCCATTTTACAGTAGAAGAAACCAAAGTATAGAAAGACTGGCTAAGGTTCCCACCGTGGGGAAGTGGCAAATCTAGGCTTTCAAACCCAAGCAGTCTGACTCCAGAGTCTGTGATCTTAACCTCTAGATGCACTGCCTCTCAAGAGGTAGACATTTTCTTTCTTTCTTTCTTTTTATTAAGATTTTATTTACTTATTTAACAGAGAGAGAGATCACAGGTAGGCAGAGAGGCAGGTAGAGAGACAGGAGGAAGCAGGTTCCCTGCTGAGCAGAGAGTCCAATGCGGGGCTCGATCCCAGGACCCTGAGATCATGACCTGAGCCGAAAGCAGAGGCTCTAACCCACTGAGCCACCCAGGTGCCCAAGATGGAGCTCTAGACACGAGAGGCCTTTCTGTCATCATCTACCCTCGCCACATTTAGTGACCCCACCCCCTTGGGATAGCAGCAGCAGCACCTGCATCCCTGAGTCTCAGAATCCAGAGGGAGTTTCCCCGAGGCAGACATAAAGAATCAGACACGTACCCTAACACTCAGATCTGTCCAAATTACTGCTGGTCTCTCTCTGCCTTGGTTCTGGCTCTATGAAGACAAATGTTCTAGTTCTGGTCTCCTTCAAATCACCTATGTTGCTTAATGATCTAATTAGAACAAAAACTGCTCATGGCCACTGTATCCAAATTTGGGGCGCAGAAACCATTGTCATCACCAGTTCTTTTAATCAGTGAAAAATCAAAGATCACTAATTAAATGTATACCTATAAATTATGTATGTGGTGCTTTGGCAAATGGTGGCAAATGTTACAAGCAGGACGTTTTCAAGGCGCTCATAAAACACATTGTCTTTGCAAATTAACCCAAGTTACAGGCATTTTCTGAAAACACAAAGTAATATTTCACACCACAAAATAGACTTGAGGATAAAGAGTTTAAAATTCTTACATAGGTATCTTAATAAAGAAGAGCCCTATACCACTGTCCTCAAAATGTCCTAAAACACCACCCACCAGACAATGTCCCTAGTCAGTTCCCAACAAATTGAGAAAAACTTTCAGCCTGGCATTCCAGGACTCATCAGTGAGACCCATGGCTTCCTCTTTAGCAGTATACCCTCTGTGTTCCCCACACTCCACTCTTAGAAACAAGACAAACCACTTGCAGTTTCAAGAGTACAGCCTGCATTTTCTGCTACCAAGTGGCTGTCCGTGTAGCTGCTTCTGTGATGTCCTGACTCAAACGCCATCCCAGCCTCTTCAAGTCACCCCTCAAATGCTGCCATTTTCTTCACGAAGCTTTCCTCACCCCTCCAAATAAAAACAGAGTTTATCCTCTTCTGAACCACCAAGAGGTCTTTGTGGTGTGTGTGTGTGTTTGTGTGTGTGTGTGTGTGTGTACACACACTTCTATTATGGTGATGTATATTATGACCTTGGCATATTTACCCAATTTCCCAAATTAGGCTGTAAACTCCTCAGGAGTTTGGTTTATTTCTGAAGTTTCCTTTATAACCTCTACTCTGTCTGATGTCGTGCCTGCAACCCAGGAATTCAATAAGCATTTACTGAATTATCATTTCATTAATAATGCTAATGATTTACTGCCTCTCTTATCTCTTATGGAGTGTCCACTATGGGCCAAGGATGACATTTATGTATTATATCTAACTGAATATTTAAAATCCTATGACTTAGGAAATTGAGGCTTAACAAGCTTAAATAAGTTGTTCAAGGTTACACAGCAAGTAGAGTTCCCAACTGTTAACATAGCAGCAGGATGTACTTTGGATCTGAACCCAAATTTGTTAGATTCCAAACCTGGGCTCCAAATCAACACTACATAAAAGTGATAAAACTGAAAAGATATATTGCTTTTGATTTTTAGATAAATGAATTTAGCACGTATGAAACAAAACCGCAGCTTGTAGTAGTGAGGAGAACTAGTTTTCAAATTAATCTAAAGACTTAAAAATGACTTTTGAAGGTTAAAAAATATACAATATGAAGAATCTTTAGCACTACGGTCCAAGAAATGTAAGAGATGGGGAAAGAGACTGTCTGAGGCATTTATTTAGAAGAATAACTTATTAGTTAACTGCATTTGTATATCATAATAGAAAAGGCTCCAGCTTGGAAATTTGACAAAGTAGGGTTAACATTCTGAGTATAACATTTTTAGCCTTAGACCTTGGGGCAAGTTACTTTTCTTTGTAAACTTCAGTTTCTGCAAATATTAGGTGACAATAACAGCAATTGCTTTCATAGATAATACAAATGTTAGACGGGTATAAGGCATATAACCCAACAAATGATGGGCATGACTAGTATTATTATTACTAATAATGTTATTTTCATGCAAAGTGACTGCGCTAAGCCAGTGTTCTTGAGAGGAATGGAAAGGCAGGGCTACCATTACTGTTCCCAACCTCGCACATTGTGAGAGCGTACTCTTAGAAAAGCAGAAGGGGAAACAAGGATGAGCAGCACTGCTAGCCTCTAAAATCCAACCCCTCCTTTTCTTCAGATGGACCCCCCAAATTCTCTTCTTACAACTAAAGAACTGAAAGTCAAAACATGGAAAGCAAGTCAGATCCTCCCTTTAAAAATCCCTCAATTTTTATTCTAGATGCCTGCCGCATTAGCATCCCTCATCCTTTCTCAGAGAACATGTTCTTTGGAAGTAATAGAAGTAGCATGGAATTTGGCATCAGTCCCATGGGCATACAAACACCACACCCACCATTTTTATTTTCAGGTGTTTCCATTTTATTATCTGATCCTCAGTGTCCTTAAAGTTATCTGGAGAGGAATGCTCTGAAGAATAAATGCACTTATGACTTGTGCGCCCAGCACAGAGTAGGCACTCAGTAACGACTGATCCCTTTCTCCTCCTAGCTTTTTCCTAAGTGGGAAATAATCAACATCTTAAGGCCAATATGTTCTCATCTCTAACTGGCACCTGTCACCACAGATGGATAGTTAGAATCTGAAAGGGGCTACCTCATTTAAATAAGACCCAGAATGGTAATTACCAAGGGACAAGTTACAGACATTATTGGTTATAGTTATAACCAAAACAGTAACCTGAAAGTGACAGGCTTTTTTCTTTAAAAAAAAAAATCCCAGAAAGATCCCTGAGCTATTCAGCCTCCCAGATAACATGTGCCTGAAAACCCAACATCTGCAGAGAGGAAAAAGAATTCCCTAAAATGACTAAATTTTCTTTCCTTTTCAAAGGAAGAGAGAGAACACAAACACGAAGGTGGGTTTTTAGCAAACTGCAATATTAAAAACAAAACAAAACAAACCATTTTCTGGTGCAAAGTCTAACACTTTTCAAACCAGTATACTGGAGCTGAATTCAAAGTCAACTATCATGGTACCTGTGATAAACAAAGTTACTTTGAAGTTATCAAGAAGTTCCTTGGTGGAATTCCATTATATGTGTTAGGAATCTCTCATTATTTGGAAAAATATGAAATCATTTCCCCTAAAATCAAAGGAAACATGAATATCCAAATCCAGTAGATACCACTGATGTTCTCAACGTTCATTTGTTGAAATTTACACATTCAACCACTGAAATAAAACTTCCTTTTCCCTTTTCCTCTTCATTTCCTAAGTTCCTATTTGTTATCTGTTGAGAATTGAAAGAGAGAAGCCCTACCACTGGAAGGACACCTCCAATACTCTGGCAATAACAGAGGAATCATAATGTTTTCTGAAGAACCACCACCAATTTTCCTACCAATAATTTGCACCATATTCACATATGTAAATTATTATGTGATTACCATTATAATAATTACATATGTATATCTGTATGTACGTGTGTGTCTGTGTATATATATATATACACACACACACACATACACGCACACACACACAGAGTCCATAATCCACAAGGCATTCTAAGCGAGGCTATCAGAGAAATGGACTTAAGCTGCCCAGAGAGTGGAGCAGCCTTTAAATGAATCTTGTCATTTGGACACAGCTCCTGCTTTTCAGCAAGCACTGCTGTCGGAGCCCCTTCATTTAGCAGTTTTCAAAATTCTTTTTTAGATATTTGTTCCCTGATCAGCTTAGTCCCACTGGCACTTTCATCTGAAAGGGAAGGCGGTGGCAAAACGAGAATACGCGCCCAGACTCGGGAAGCAGGAGTCCCTTCCAAACCCCAGAGACTGATGTCCTCTCCTCCTCGCCGGGCGGCTGCTGCTCAGCCTCCAGGCGCAATCTGAGAACCGGTGGCCAGCTAAGCAAGGCCACTGAGTGGATGAAGTAAAAATTCATCAGAGGGCTCACCCTCTCCGCGGCCCCGACCCCTGCCCATTACCTCCCACAGCCCCCATCCCTCCCATCCTCCTCCCCGTCACCCTAACGCCGCAGGCACAGCAGGGAGTGCGGGGGTGGCTTGTGGGAAGAGATGCGGGCTTCCTTCGCACCCACCCCTGACGCGCCCTAGAAGAATGTCCTCTGGGGAAGGGGCTGCCCACAACTTGGAGGAACTTAGAAGGCAAAGCTGTCGCGCCCCGACCCTCCTCGGGGCCTCCACCCTGAAGGTGAGGGGCGACCGAAGGAAGTCTGACGCGAGGGCGAGCACCCCCGGGCTTACCACGAGCACAGGGACCCCGGCGGCCAGCGAGTAGAGGAGCACGGGGGGCACGGCGCTGCTGTCCTCCGGACCCGGGTAGGGCTTGCGGTAGGCGCTGTCGTGGCAGAAGAAGCCCTGCACGTTCACGGTGAACGTGTCGGTGTACTCGAAGTAGTACGCCAGCATCACCGTCCCTGCCATGATCACCATCTGGAAATAGAGCATGCTGCTGGTGAGCGCCGCGGGCAGCAGGGGCATGCACGCCTCCCCGGCCGGGCCGAGCCGAGCGGGCGGCGGACGCGGCGGGCCCCCTCCCGGGTCCGCCGAGGCAGCCACCGGGGGCGCGGCGGCGGGGGCGGCGGGACGACGAGGCGCGGGAGGAGGGATGGAGTCGCTGGAGGAAGAGGCGGAGGCAGGTCCGGGTTTCGAGGCGCCAGCAGGCTGCAGAGGAGGTGGCTACCCCCAGACGAGCCCCCGCTCCCCTCCCCGCCCCCCGCCCGCCGCAAGCGCCGCCCGCCCGGGCGCGGGGTCGCGCGGGAGGGCGGGGAGTCCCGGGCGACCGGCAGCGGCCGCAGCGCCCAGCAAGAGACCGTTCGCGTTGCAGCAGCGCCTGGTGAAGCCCCCGGGGCCCGCCCGAAGGAGGCGGCGTCGGCGGACCGGGAGGCAGCAGCCGGGACCGCGGCACCTGTGCCCCTCGGAGGGCGGACGCAGTGGAGCTGGAGAAGCTCCTTGAGAGGGTAAAAACCGAGAAAAGGCGGGGAGGGGGGAGGGGAAGCAGCAGAGAAGGAGCTTCTAGAAACTCCTTTCCGAGGCAGCAGCTGGGCTGTTTAAGAAACCCGCACAACGCCTGGGAAAATGGTGCGTGGACGCGTCTTCGGAGCGCAAACCCCACCGAAGCTCAAAGTGCCCGATGCCGCGCTGCGAGTTTCAGCTGGCGCTCCCTTGGATTCCTTAACCCCGCGCAGGACACACGCCAAGCGGTGGTTTCTAGGCACTGTTAGAAAAATAATCTAAGAGCATCTCAGATTCAGAGTTTCTCTGCCTCCCCTCCAGCTTCCTAGGGCTTTGTATGTAGAAACACAATCATAATTCAGTAGCTCCAGGGGCATCTTTTGTACAACGGCCCCTTCCTCCTTCATGTATTCTCCGCTTGCTCATCGTCAGTCTCCCTTTATTAGCTGCTTGTGAGAGGAGGCATTGCAGATTCCTGGGACCCAGCGGTGCCTGCCACCAGGGAAGGGAAAAGGGCTGTTTGCCTCATCTCGCTATTCCCCGAGTTCTGGGGAATTGCGAGGATTCCCCCTGGTCAGGTGAAAGAAGAGGGAGACCAACGTGGGCACACACCACATGCGTACGAAGCACCCCTATACATGGGCATACACGCGGTGCATAGCTCTGTAAGTAGCTGCATATATGTAAAGAACCCATTTCGTGATGCCGTGTGGGTCTCTGCGTGCAAGCTTAGGCAGGAAACTTGGGGGTGGGGGCGGAGTGGGGGAGGACCTTAGCAGAGTCTGACACTGCTCACATCCTCCACTCTAAAGAGCAGGTAAGGAAGCCTATGTTAGATACAAGGGAATGAAAATATTCCTAGAACCCTTCCTGTCTCATTACGATGTAGATTACTTTAGCAGGTTTCTAGAATATTCGTTCATTTTAATTGGTTGTACTTGATTTTTAGAGGTGGGTCCTTAGCATCAGGAAAAAGCAACATTGGTAGGCTAATAAGGTCGTTTAAATTTGGCAACTGATTGGTATTTTGGGGAAGTAATGGCAGTGTGAATTGCCTTTAATGAGGGATATCTTATCCACCACATGTTATTAAACATCATTTAATATCTACTTACTAGGTAAAAGACACCGAACAACATGTATAATAAGCAATTTGGGGCAGTGGGAGGAAACGGGTTCCTTAATGGACAAGAGTGGCTTACCACATTATGAAAATGTAACTACTACAAAGGTACATGATTTAATGACCCCATTCAGAGAATCATTTTAAGACTGTAAGAGAGTTTAAACTGCTCCTCTGGTTGTACATAGGAATCCCCCCAACCTTTCTACTTAATAGAATTTTTGGAAAAATGGTCTTAATTTTTAAGGGTAGATTTTAAGGGTAACTTTGGATTAAGGAGAGTGATGTAGGTAATTGATCCAAGCCAATGAAAACGTACATTACTTTTGAAGTTAAGATACATGTACCGCATTATTAACACATATTGAGTGCCTAGTACTGTGAGTGTGACAAAGCAGGGTCCTTGACTGTCCTGTTCACAGTTCTGTCCCCAGCATGAGCAGTGTATGCCACACTGTAGGTATTCAGTAAGTATCGTTGAATAAATTACTGAATTTATTCCTCCAAGAACAATGGTGAAGTATGTTCACGTGTAAGATGTCTGTCAAGGGCCAGGGAATCATAATCTCTTTGTCCTAAGGTAAACAAAGAGTGCCTACTCACACGACATACCGACATTGAGGGTATAAGGCTAATGTAAGAGCAGCAACTCTCGTACTACTTTGGTTCAAATCCCAGCTCTGCTCCTTTCTGGAAACCTAGCCAAGACGCTTGACTTTTTTCTGCTTCCGTTTCATCACCAGTAGAATCAGGATAATATTAGTATCTACTTTACAAGGTTGATAGGAGGGTTAATGATGCTCAATTATGTCTGGTACATAGTGAACACCTATATCATGTTTAAATTTTATAAAATTTGACTTGTAGACATAAACATATCTAGATTACCTTAACTCAGGTCACGCCAACATCTGTCACCAGTGACCTCCTAATTTTTGCCTTACAAAATGATTCTGGGGTGTATCCATATTTCTGTAGGTTTATACATTTTCCTATAGGTTTATGCACATTCTGTCTTCTCTATCGGATACTATCTATCTTGGAAGTAAGATATTATTTCCCTCAACATCCCCATCGTTTGTCCACATTAGACATAAACAGTCAAATAGTGTCGTTGACTGATTCATGGTTGATTAATGATCCAATGCTGAAATTCAAAGTTAATACTGAATCTTAACTCACATTATAAAGATACCAATATTAAGTTCAACTTCCATGAATATTTAAGCAGATTGGTTATTCATAGAAATGATGTGAAATGGATGAAAGAGCATGAGCTATGTGCCCTTGGGCTGGTTACTTTACTTTCCTGAGTCTGAGCTTTTAGGGGGACGAAATGAACCAATTTTTTCTTACCTCTGGGCTTATTTTGACAATAAAATGAGACCATGTAAAGTACCTAGCCCAAAGAAGGTACTTGTTTAGTATGTTTTTTTCACTTTATTTTCTTATAAATTATTTAAGCTAATTCTTGGCCAAAATACATCTTTTTAACTTCAAATAACCCTTGGGAATCCTACCTTAATTTTTAATTTACCTTTCTACTGTTTCTAGATTAACAACAGCACTGCTCATATTTAATCCTTTGGAATTCTTACCTAAATTCTTTTTTTTAAGATTTTTTAAATTTCATTTTTATTTATTTGACACAGAGAGAGAGATCACAAGTAGGCAGAGAGGCAGGCAGAGAGAGAGAGAGGAGGAAGCAGGCTCCCTGCTGAGCAGAGAATGTGATGTGGGGCTCAATCTCAGGACCCTGAGATCATGACCTGAGCCAAAAGCAGAGGCTTTAACCCACTGAGCCACCCAGGCACCCCCATAAATTCTTAATTTAATTCTTAGGCACCTCATTGTCCTTTCAAATATATTATAGCAGTCAATCTTTCTGAAAACATTGTCCTATCCTACAAATTCTCCCCATCTTAGCTCCAACCAAGGTGGATAATCTAGGTCAAAAAATACGGCATTTATAACTTCTATTTTCCAACTTCCAGTGATTCATATTATATTTATTTGAGCATGTCTTAACAACCACTCTGATCTCAGTCTTTTTCTTCACCCATTAAACATGAACCATGATAAATACTAAGACAAATCTTGGGGGAGTCATTCATAAATTCCAATATCTCTCATTTTCCCACTTCAATACTAATGTTCTGATAAAAACTAGTGAAGTGCTTAGACCAGCATGAGAAGATGTTGTCCTTATCTATATGGTTTAGAACTTTTTCATCCACAGACAGAAGACAAATGTATGAAAATTTGGGGTGGATCTTTATGCTGATAGCAGTGCAAAGACCAACTGAATGAATGTCTTTGGGAAGCCAAACATTGACTGTGGATAGCTAGGTAAATGAATGTGTCCTTCTTTAACTTTGAAAATATAAGGTGCTTGCTGGAAGGGAACTGCAGATGTACCTAGCTCCTCAAGATTATACCAGTTGGGTCCTGTACAATAAATCTATGACTAGCAAGAGAGGCAGACTGAGATTTTTCCAATAACATCCAAGGATTTGGCCCTCATTAGTTTATGGACGGAATGATTTTGGCAAAGATGGCTGAGCATTTCCAAGGACTAATGAAGATACAGAATGTTAAGCGTTGGTTTTCCATGTGTTTCAAGTAACTCAGAGGTAAGCTGGGGCATTTTCCTGAACTTTTCTCATTCTATGGTGCAAAAACAGAAAAATAACATTACTTTCAGTGCATAGCTGAGATGGTGAGGTATGAAGGATTCAGAAAACTTTACATAAGACAAACTAGGGAAACATCTCCAAAAGAATAGAGTCCTCCTTTTGACAACAGCGATGACAAAATCAATGACAAAGACAACCACAAAAATGCTCATAATGCTAAACTTGAGCTGCAGGTGTTTGAGGAGATTCGTGAATATGAAAAGTTAGATGACTTTGTACTAATGAGGAACTTTAAATATTAACATATAGATTGGTGGATGATCTAATGGAAATAGATTTGGAAAGAGATTTTTTTTAATAGGTCAGGTAATTGCTTTCAGAATAAGTAAAGGCATCTGGTAATTCATTCTAATAATTATTGAACTACAAAAGGCAATATCTTGACAGGTCTTTATTGAAATGGATTGTGAGAAGGAGCAAATACACTAGTTTACTACTCCTAAACAATTTGATGTAGAGAACTTCCCAGATACTTAAATTTAAAGATACAGCGTCTTCAAAGGCAAACTAAAGAGAGCTAGGGACATTTGGGATTACACCTTGACCTCTAATTATGGACATCTTAGTGCCATGGATCTTCACATAAAAGATCTTCAGTGCTTGATGTAGGAGGTAGCTGCATTCTCAAAAAACCAGAAGGAAAAACAGCCAGTGTAGTAATGTGTATGTCTGTCTTTGGGATTCCAGCTGTAATCGGATGTTTATCTCAGAGCCCAGAAACTTCTGATCTGGACAAGTAGCATTTATCTTCAGTTAGAACCTCTGAGATATCATTAAAATGCCTTACTCTGTGACTGCATTACAGCTGATTGTATTCGTCTACATTTCCAGTATTATTATAAGTTTTATAATAATAATAACTTCAAAACAGTTGTCACAAACCAAGCACACATTTGATTGGCACACATATTAAATCTAGTTATATTTCATTGAAGGTATAGGCGGGAAATTGAAAGACTAAGTAAAAGAGTTAAAATTTGTAAGACATTAAGGCTGGGAAAGACTAGAAATCTGTAATATGTTATCAATTTAACACTCTTACATTAAAATAAAAATTTTAAATTATTGACTTAGCAAAAGTTAATTGAAACGTGCTGATCATACTGTGTGGCCATTGCAGTGAGCCTCTCTAAATCTCAGTTTGCTCATCTGTAAAATTGGGTTAGTGAATCTTTACAAAAACCTTGAAAGGCTTATATTATAAAATGCTTTGGAAATATCAAAGCATTGGACAACTCTGCATTAGGAAATATATCGTAATTAGGAGGAGAAAATGCCTAGTCTAAGTGGGTGCTGGATTTTCTTCTCAGCACTGAGTTCCAACACACAAAAAACTCAAGATTATTTGCTGTCTGGTATGTTCCACATCTGTAAATATTAGATTATTTACCATATGTTTGAATCATTAAAAAAGTCCACAATGCTTGGTAAAATGTAAGTCAGTGGATCCATTACATGGCGGGGGGGGGGGGGGGTCTTTCAAAATATTCAAGTTCCCTGAGAATAACTTAAAACAATTATTAAAGATAAGGACATAGGGACATGTCAGTGAAGTGGTGGTTAAGCGCAAGGACTGAGGATTCAACAGATATTTGTGTTCTGTAGATTCATAATTACGGGAACTTGGTGAAGTCATTTTAATTTCTTAGTTTCTGTAGTACCCTAAAATGAGGACAAGTCTGCCTACATCACCAAGATGCAACACAGAGCCCAGGCCATTCATGACAATAAATGATCATCACAGTTATTATTATTCTCCTGGTATAATTAATCCTGCTCCTGCTGGATCAGCAAAACTTTCATTGATCCATTTGGAAACATGCCTGCATAAGATCTTGCTGAGCTGTCTATGTAACTTCATGTTACTTGAAGACACCTGAAAGTCATTACTTGTGCTATGATAAATGAGGACTGTCATAAACAAATCACAAATCCTGCTAACAATGAGAAACGGAGCTTCTTGAGAGGTGTTTTGGAAAATGCGGGCAAACTATGCCCATGACAGCTGTAGGTCCTTTGTCAAAGATACAGATTGTGAATGGTAATTAGCAATTGTTTGGTTGTCCTTCAGTGTCCTGGATAATGATTGAAACAAAGACATAGCGAAACTAGACACTCAAAATGGTTCCTTATGTTCCTATATGGACCGTAATCAACTATTAGTTTAGAATCGGATAATTTTTAGAATGCTATTTTAGTGAGGGCACAAGGGTTCCTGGCTTAATGAATTTCTGTAGTAAATTTCATCATACTTGAATAGATTATTAAATTACTGGGCCTTTTTCACCCTATGGGTTTACACCAATAAGCAAGGAAAATAATTTTTTGGGCAAGGAAAGAAAGTAACATCTTAATTACTACATTGAAAGATAGTAAGTAACAGAAAGCATTATCTCTAAAATGTAAGTATTTATATGTTGTAACACTTTGAAAGATAGTTGGGGGCAAGTTTTTAGAAGAGAAACATATCACTTGTTTTTAAGTTATGTTAACTCTTTCGATTATCACTTTTTGTTATTAAATCAGGTATTGATTAATCATATTTTATTATATCAATTTTATTATTGTAAACAACCCTTCAAATGTAATGATGTCTTCAATTTAATGTAATAGGTTAAGAATAAAATATTTTAGTTTGTTTTCCACTCCCTGATGACTTGCTTTAATATTCTTCGGGCTTATATGGATCGCTAATAAAAATAGAAGAACATGAATAGTAAAATCTTAATTAACTTCATAAAAGTCTCATAAAATGGGGTATCTTGGGGAACCACTGCTTTTATTAATAGAAACCCTTCACATTTTTTGGAAGAACTCTTTTTTTTCCCCCAATTTTACTGAGAAGTAAGTGAAGTACATCATTGTATTAATTTAAGGCATACAGCATTATGGTTTGATTTACATGTATAGTGAAATGACACTACAATAGATTGAGCTAACATCTGTCTTCTCATGTACAATAAAAAGAAAAGAAAGAAAAAGAATTTCTCCTTGTGATGAGAACTCTTAGGATTTACTCTCTTAACTTTCCTCTGTATCATACAACAATGTTAGCTGTTGTACATTACATCCCCAGGAATTATTTAATTTCTACCTAGGAGTTTGTGCCTTTTGACCAGCTTCCTCCAATTCCTCCTTCCCATATCCTCCACCCCTGGTAACCATAAATCTGATCTCTTCCTCTAGGAGCTGATTTTTTTGTTGTCTTTGTTTGTTTGCTTGCTTTTAGATTCTACATAGAGTGAGGTCATGTAGTATTAGTCTTTCTCTGATTTACTTTGTTTAGCATAATGTCTTCAAGATCCAGCCACATTGTAAATAGTATTTCTTTGCTTTTTTTTTATGTCTGAATAATATTCTGTTTTATCCATATATATTCCACAAAATGTTATCCATTCATTCATCACTGGACATTTAAGTTGTTTCCATGTCTTGGCTATTGTGTGTAATGTTGCTATGAACATGGGGATGCAGACATCTTTTCAAGGTAGGTTTTTCATTTCCTTTGGTTATATTCTCAGAAGTGGAATTGCTGGATCATATGATGGTTCTAGTTGTAAATTTTTGAAGCTCCTCCTTACTATTTTCCACAGTGGCTATACCAATTTATAATCCCACCAACAGTGCACAGGATTCCCTTTCTTCTGTATCAATACCCGCAACTATTATCTCTTGTCTTTCTGATGGTGGCCATTCTAATAAGCATGTGATATCTCATTGTGATTTTAATCTGCATTTCCCTAATGACTTCTGATATTGAATATTTTTTCATGTAGCTGTTGGCCTTCTGTATATCTCCTTTGCAAAAATGTCCATTCAGGTCCTTGGCCCATTTTTAATTGAGTTATTTGGTTTTTTGCTATTGAGTTGAATGAATTCTTTATATATTTTGAAAACTAATCCTTTATCAGATACATGGTTTACAAATATTTTTTCCCACTCCACTGGTTATCTTTTCACTTTGTTGATGGTTTGTTTTGCCTGAAGAAGCTTTTTAGTTTGATATAGTCCCATTTGTTTATTTTTGATTTTGTTGTTTATGCTTAAGGTATCATGTTCAAAAAATTATCACTGAGGTATATACCAAGAAAGTTTATTCCTATGTTTTCTTCTAGGAGTTTCATGGTTTCAGGCCTTAAATTTAAGTCTTTAATC
>JAPYYJ010000911.1:0-14950 GCA_028533885.1 Nasua narica
AAAGCCTTGATACCAAAAAAGATGTAACTAGTCTGAGACCACAGAAACTTAAAAATAGAATTGGGTCATTAGGGCTCCAATTCTTACTTTATCTACTTTGAACTTATCACTGACTCAGATCAGGTTAGTATGAGGGGGGGTGCTTCTAAAGTCAGGGATGACAATAGATAAAATTATTGTAATGACCTCAGCTCAGCTTCATTTTTAAATAATGATCCAAAACTGGTTTCTGACTCCATTTTTCCTCTTCCTCCTTCTCATTTAGCTTTTATTTTCTTATCACAAAGGTTACTTACAGCCAAATAGCCAAATGAAAAGTATGGCTTGATTAAGAATCTCTTTTGTCAGTAATTTGTGTCTAATGTTTTTAGCTTTCCCATGGGCTGTTGTAGAAAATGGTAAATCTGGTTTAAATGAAACCTGATCCTGTTAATGGTTTAATAGCAGCTGCCACAGGGTTATGGTATTTTTCAACAGATGCTTCTGTTTCATTTTAAACATAAACTAAGTCTTAGAATATTTACATAAATCATATAAAATATGCCTGCACACTTTTGGCTAAATATATTGCTATAAAATAATCTTAAGCCTGCCCTTATCTTTGCACATTTATAATTAGTCATACAGAATTTTAAAATGAAACCCAATCTATACTCTACTTAAAAAAAAAAAGATTTTTCATGTCTCGTACTTCCCTAAAATTCTTTTTTTAAAAGATTTTATTTATTCATTCGAGAGAGAGAGAACGACAGTAGGGGGAAGTGTAGAGGGAGAAAGAGAGGCAGACTCCACACTGAGCAGGGAGTCTGACCCAGGACCCTGGGATCATGACTTGAGTTGAAGGCAGATGCTTAATTGACTGAGTCACTCAGGTGCCCCCTAAAATTCTTTTTTAAAAGGCCAAAGCACAGGCTTCATCTCTACAAGTGGGGACCTGTAAGAGGGTTTGGTCAATCTGATCATTTCATCCATCCTTATGCCTAACACTGTTTATCAAACACTGACAGTTTGCTTATACAGCAAGATGCTTAAAATGACAACTGAAATAAACAAGATAGTCACAAAATCAAATGGGACACCATCTTTTCTTCAAGAGGTAGACCTTGTAATAGTAATGCAAGCCATCATTATGCCTAGGATTAGTTTCTCTGAAGTGTGATAGTTTGTCCAACCAGTTTTTGAAAAAGCATTTCTTCCATGTCAAGCACTTATGCTGGGTACGTGAACACTATGAAGATGAGGGACAGGCAAGTAGAACAATGATCGTGACAATTGATAGGAATTGCTATACAATAGAAGGGCCAGCTCAAGTAAAAAGGACTGAACATCCAGTGTACAGTGTTAGGTAACAGATTACAAGTTTGATTCCCAAAGCCCGTAAGGGCAGAATCTTGAACTGGCAAGGTCAAATCTGTCTTGTTGCTTGGGTCCCACTTTCATGGTGGCATGTTTGCTCAATAACTTTGGGCTGGAAAGGTTATTCATGTAAATGCATCCAAGAGTGATTTTTTCTTTGATTTTTTTTTTTTTTTGAGTGTAGTTGACACACAATGTTGCGTCAGTTTCAGGTGTACAGCATAGTGAACTGACAAGTTTAAACATTGTGCTGTGCTCACCACAGATGTAGCTACTATCTGCCGCGATACAATGCTATTACAGTATCACTGTCTATATTCCTTATGCTGCACCTTTTCTTCCTGTGACTTATTCAGTCCATAACTGGAAGTCTGTGTCTCCCACTCCCCTTCACCCATTTTACCCATCCTCCCAACCGCTTCCCCTCTGACAACCATCACTCTGTTTTCTGTGCTTACTGGTCTGATTCTCCTTTCTGTTTATTCATTTGGTTTTTGTTTTTGTTTTTATTCTTGTTGGTTTGTTTTAGGTTCCACATATGTGAACTCATATAGTGTTTGTCTCTCTCAGTCTGACTTTCTTTGTCTTTCTCAGTCTGACTTAGTCTCTTGATCCTTTCATGTTGTTGCAAATGGCATGATCTCATCCTTTTTAATGCCTGAGTAATATTCCATCACACACACACACACACACACACACACACACACCACAGACCTACCACATCTTCCTTCTCTATTTGTCTCTCGGGGGCTCTTAGGTTGCTTCCATATCTTGGCTATTATAAATAATACTTCTGTGGAAAGCAGTATTATTTTATTTTTGAGGAGTTTCCTCAAAAAAAAAAATACAAATACCATGTGATCTAATAATTCCATTACTGAATGTTTACCCAAAGAAGATGAAAACATTAATTTGGAAAGATATACGTACCCCTAAGGTTTATTGCATCATTATTGACAATGGTGAATTTTTAAGGGCAAAAAATAGGAGTAAAACCCACTCTTTACTTAATTATAAATCATATATAGGCATCATTGGATATAGAGTATTCCCATGTACAAGCATACTAATCTTCCGTTGTCTTGGTATCTTTTCCTAGGTACTCCCTCCTAAGAAAGATGTGAAACCTGGCATGGCTTTCTTGTTTGAACTCTGTCTCCTTCGTGGGAAATATGCTTGTTTTGACTGGGTTGTGGGCTGGGCAGCCTTCCCTTTGTGTGATAACAACTTTGACGTAGTAGAGGGAAAATTCAAGTGTCCCCTTCTCCGAGGACATTATGACCAGAGACTCGACAAATTCAGGAAAATGGAAGATTTGATTTGCTGGGACTTGGACCGCTGGCTGTGCAATCTCTACTTTCAGGTTTGTAATATGATTTTATAAGTGGAAAAAAGAATTTAAAATTTTTCCAAAGCTGCTTATTTCTAGCCTTTACCTTACGTTTTGTGCTATTAAAAATTTCGATAAGGATCATAAACCTGTAAAAGCAATCACATCCTAACGGTTTCTTGATGCTGATTAAATTGATTTCTCCAAATAAGGAATACAATCCTAGAATTGGCAGAAATCTTAAAGAAAATTTAATCCAACCTTCTAAGTCATGAGTGGCCCAGAAAAGTCACCCAAATCCTTCAATTCTCAGTTTATAATTTGTTGCTGCTGGAGCTGATCTATCCCAGCAACTTGGGTGTAAGGCTATGGTGTTTCCTTATCAGAAGTACTAACTGAGCTACTATTATGTGTTGGGCATTGCTTATTCTATGGATGCAAATGAGATTAAATAGTGTCTGTGCCTTCTGGATGCTTGCTATTTATTTGAGGAGACAGACATGTGTTCATAAAAAAAAAAAATTAATGACCCACATTTCCACAGGATAAAAAGGGTCATTACAAAGCTCCCTTTACCATCCATACATAGCACTTCAAAACATCCTGTCTTATTTACCTCAGAAATCAAAAACAAAAATCACTCCAAAAAAACCTGTGGGCATATACCATTTATTTGTGTATATTTGGAAATGCATTTCCTAACCAAGTCTTTTAGCAGAAATGTCATTACATAAATTCACTTTAAGCAAATACCATGGAGGATCCATAAACAAACAAACAAATAAACAAACAAACAAACAAATAAAAATGACAGCATACATAAGGTGTAAAGCATTCCAACACAATTTTAGTCTACAGCTGTCCTAAACGTCCAAATTTGTTCTTCCTAATTATGATGTCTTCCACAGTGTCTGTATCATAAAATGCTATTTTTTTTCTTTCTTACCTATGTATTTGACTTTTCCCAATCTGTCTGTCTATCTAGCTAACTGTCTAGGTAGCTCTCAATCAATTGAATCTGATCTATGTATGTATGTATGTATCTATCTGTCATTTACCTATCACCATCATCTGTATACCAAAGTGATGGAACTATTAAATATGGACATTTTCAGGAAACACATATAGTTTTGGCTTAAAAATCAGCAGCTCTATATCCTTCTTGTGTGATGGTTTTCCTGTTTCTTATTTATTTTAAGTTGAATCAGCTGGCATTTTTTTTTTTTCCTTTTAGCTAAATCCATTATATTGTTTTGGGGAAATATCTTTTTGAGATATTATATGTTAAGAAAATAAATGTAAATCTAAATCCAAGTATGTGCCTTTCTGCTCATTCTGAAAATAGTGCCATTCTGAGTCAAATCAGACTGTACATTGAAGTCATGTGGGAAGCTTTTAAAATACCATACTTAGGTCTTATTCCCAGAGATTTTGATTCAGTTGTTTTGAGGTGGGGTGTCAGGATCAGAAGTTTTTAAAAGTTTCTTACATTTAGAAACACTGACATAAATGCATTTGAAAATGAATTCAAAGGAGTTATTGACAAATCACCCAAATTTTGAAGAAAACTATAGGTAACCCATAACAAAATGTTAACAAATTGGTGACTTGAATACCATATCAAGAAATCAAAATGGAATAAAAATAAAAACAGAGTTGTAAAAGAAAATCAATTTTGATATAGGTCTTCTAGCTAATGTGAAAGCCATCTATAATTTTTTACTAATTGTTACCAAAAATTCAATGGTCTAAATTACAGAAAGGAAAGTCAGCACCAATTTTATTTCATAAAACATCATCTGAGTAGTACCAGTATTGATTGTAAAGATAGAAGTATTTTATATTTGCGATAAATCAAGAAATGGTATTTAAAATTTACAAAGTCAAAGAAAGTAGTTATTTGATAAACAGCATTAGAAAGCTTGATTTCACTAAAATCTACTTGATTTGGACCCATTACTAAAATTTTCCTCTTTTTTTCCCTGACTCCCTTTTTTAAAAATTGGTGAAAAGTAATATTATGATTTATCTTTAGAGCCCACTGGCCATTAGTCATTACAGATGGTTGTAATTGTCTACTAACTTTCTTATTTGGTAACGAATCTTCTCTCTATATTTCATGGAGAGGGGAACTGCAGGGTGGGTCTTATTAATAAGTATAGTGCCATTAGTCAAGATAGGATTTTCTGAGCATAAGGCAGAATAAATAGGAATGTATTTGCTTGTCTTTCATGAGGATAAAAATGAAATTACTCTTATCTTGAAAACCAATTTTCCTCTTAATGTGAAATTCTAAAATATTAGGATTCTTCTAATGTGAGTTTTCTCAAATGCAATTTTTGAACAGGTCAATGTAATTTTTGAGTACTCTTTCTGGAGTTACTCGGAAAAAAAATAATAACTTGGAACAGAGAAGAGAAAAGATGGCTAAACCAGACACTAAAACAGAAAAGTGGTTTCTGTAATGCAACTTTTAGAAGAGATGAAAGGAAATAAGTCAGATAAATTGTGATCATTTCCCTCCCATGTCTGTTACTGGAAGGAAAGTGGCAGGGCATGTGACTTACCCATGACCTCACATGTTCTACCACATTGTGATTAGGGATAGAACTCAGGCTCACACCCCGAACGCGGAGACAGGAGAATAGGTCTGATTGGTCCCCCATAGGGTGTGTGAAAGAATTCAAGAGGAACAGCTATGCAAGCAGGATAGCCTTTAATTATTTCCCAAACTCCCTCACTTTTCCTGAATATTTTGTTTCCTGTGTCATTGATTATTTCTACCAAGCACTTTATTATTAAATAGTAAACATAGAGGGGCGCCTGGGTGTTCTCAAGATAAGAGGTCAAGTGCAAATATGTTTGTCTAGATCAAGTATGAAGTAGAATTAAGAATAAAGTACTTACGTACCAGGAAAAGAATTGGACTTGTTGTCTAAAGATGAAATCGTTGGGGCGCCTGGGTGGCTCAGTGGGTTAAAGCCTCTGCCTTCGGCTCAGGTCATGATCCCAGAGTCCTGGGATCAAGCCCCACATTGGACTCCCTGCTCGACAGGAAGCCTGCTTCTCCCTCTCCCATTCCCCCTGCTTGTATTCCTGCACTTGCTATCTCTCTCTGTCAAATAAATAAATTAAATATTTAAAAAATAAAAAAAATAAAATTGTAAACATAGAGAAAAGTTGAAAAAAATGGCACGGTGAACACCCATAGTTTCACCACTAGATTCTACAATCTTGTCTTTTATATGTGAATTAGAAATATTGTTTCTTGGAGATAGTGAATGCTGAATGAATATTGCTAACTTGATCCCGGTATCAGACCAACAGCGTTATTTGTGAGAGGAAAGTAAAGAAAATTATGAGGCAAGACAAAGGAAAAAATAAGGACTATATAAAACAATGGTAATATCTGAAACAATTATGTAAATCTTCTAATACAAAAAATGCATTCTTTGTAAGTCAAACACAAGCAAATGTAAGTTTTGGAAAATGAAATTCATCATTGACCTTTTGGAGGTTGCAAATTGTATCATCTAGAGTGAAATTAACTGTGTGTTCACTATTTTCAACAGTTTAGATAAAAGATTTCTCTCTTGATAGGTTATTAAACTTCCTCTGTGTTTGAATGATCAACAAACCTATGAAAGACAAACTCCGCTTCCCCCTGAATTTCCAGTTTCTTTAATGGCTGAAGTACCGAAAGCAGAATCAAGCACGGAGAATACTCCCAGCCTTTCAGAGAAACAAACGGAGGAAAACATTCGTGCATCACTGGATGATAAAGTTAAACCCTCCCTACACTCTTCTCAGGGTAAGTAGACCGTTTTTAGCATTCGTTTACTAATATTTCCAGTTGTGTTATATTACTGAAAACTGAGAAAGACATTTTAATGATTAGTGTATTTCTTTCTATGCCATGCTGCTTAAAGAGAATGTACTCATTGACAAGAATATCAGTTTCCATAAAGCATAATTATTAAGTAATTATAATCAAATATAAAATTACTTCATTGAAACAAGTCTTTCTCCATGGCGTTAGGGCTCTAAAAATATTTTTTAGCTTTTTGGGGGGGTCAAGTTGACTTTTTTGGTTCTTAGTTCTAGAACCAAGCCTTCTTGCTTGCTTACAAGAGTGGTAACCAGCACATGGCTATGAAAGAGAAAATATTCTCAGAAAGAAGTTTGCAAATAATATAGTTTATTTTATAAACCACAGTTTTCAAAGACTGGCTTAATCAAGCACTAAATAAGCAAATAACCTTCTTTGTACTATTTAATGTACAGAAGTTTCAGCCTATAGAAAGGATATGCTAGAGATGACTGTTATTTTTTGTAAGACAATTATTTCCTTTACCAAAAAATTCAGAAGATTCTTTAACAGGTTCGATCCTCTAGCAGTAATAATAGTGTTAGAAGCAAGCGTAGGGGATGGATGGTTGTAGTAATTATATTATTACTTGTAGTAAATATAGTAGCTCAATACTACCCTAATACTAATGTTGGAAAGATTATCACTAATAATAATTACATGTGATGTAGGTTTTTCACGTGCCAGGTACTGTAGTAGAGACTGTATTTTTTAGTTTGGAAGT
Organism: Nasua narica; assembly: GCA_028533885.1. Taxonomy (NCBI): domain Eukaryota; kingdom Metazoa; phylum Chordata; class Mammalia; order Carnivora; family Procyonidae; genus Nasua; species Nasua narica. Next base: position 7,279 of record JAPYYJ010000911.1, read on the forward strand.
TGTCAAATATTTTAAACATACTGTACAGAAAATAACATAACATAAACCAGTAATCAGTACCGGCCTGTGTCCATTCTCCCTATTTTGCCATCTTTGCTCCACATCTTTTCCTTTAAAAAGTAACATTGTACTTTCTGTGAACTGCTTGCTGATTCTGTTCCCAACCCTCTGAAACTTCTTATTGATTATTCCCATGTATGTTTCAGTACATTCCCTACATATGTATGTAATTATAAACAATGTATCTTTTCTGTGTTTTTAAGGTTTGTGTTAAGTAACCATGCTTTTTATATCTATTTCTGCAAATTTATTTTCTCTCAGTATTATCCTTGACATTTGCACAACTCCTACACACACACTTACATGTATTTTTGGTTTATTAATTTTACTGCTGTATAATTGTATACATGGCGACATGCATGATTGTAACAAAATTTGTTTGTTTTTATTTTATTTGTTGTTTCAAGTTTTACTCAGTTGCAAACAAGATTATAGTGATTTTTCTTGGACATGTCCTTCTTGGGCACATAGGTGCGAATTTCAATAGAGTAAAAGATATTTCCTATCCTGGAGAGGAACCACTGAATCACAGGGCACACACTTAAAATTTCTAGCATAGTGACACATTGCCATCAAAGTAGTTGTATCGATTTGCCTTTCTTTCTTTCTTTCTTTCTTTCTTTCTTTCTTTCTTTCTTTCTTTCTTTCTTTCATTTCTTCTTTTTTAAATCAATTTGCCCTTCTAATAGCTGGGTAGGAGTTTGTTTGGCTCACATTCTATCAATCTTTGTTATAATTAGTTTTGCCAATTCAATGGCAATGCAATATCTCTTTGTTTTAATTAGAATATCCCTGAATATGGCTAAGTTGGAGCATTTTTTTCATACTCTTCTGTTAATCATGTGGGTTTTATTTTCTGTGGATTGCCTAGACCTGTATTTTATTCACTTTTCTTTTAGGTCATTTTAAAAACTTTTTCTTATTGAACTGTAAGAGTTCTGGACCTTTTTTTTTCTTTTAATGTGGGATGAATCATGGGAAGCATTTGATTTCTAATTCAGTCTTCTATTACTATGGATTATTCAATCATTCTATTTAATTCATTTGAAAAACTAATTGAATTAAATTAGTCATAGTATATATTATGTACATATTATATACAGATGTATATAATGCAATATAATGTTATATATACATATATTAAATATATGTTATATATTACATATTATACACATATATATGTACATTTTATACATGGTATATTAGCTTTAAAGTTTATTTCCTTTTGTTACAGTTTTATTGAACAGAGAATACACTCAGATTGTTCAAAACAAAATCTGTCTCCCCCCGCAGACTAGGGAGGAAACTAATGTTTCTTGTGTAGTATTCAGTAAGTATTTTATGTTTCTAAAGGAAAATACATAAAAATACTATTAGAATTTTGAAATACCACTAAATTTATAATTATGTTTCTCTTTTCATTATTAATGGTTAATATTTGCCTTTTTTGCTCTTCTTTATCATCTTGGTTGAACTTTATCTTTTTATTCATTTTTTAAAAGTATACAACTGCTCATCCACCTCCATTAAGACTTTCTCTCCATTGATCTTTTGTTTTCTGTATTTATACTTGGCTTTATTATTTCTTTGCTCCTATTTTCTTCTGTTTTTTTTTTTTTTTTTTTTTTTGTGGGGAGTTACCTTTTAATATCCTTGATTGGAAAGCTTAAGTCTTTATCTTCAGTTTTTATTTACATGGTAGATATGTGTGAAATCACCAGTTCTGACTAGATCTGTCCATTTATCGCTGTAGTTCTATCAAATATTGCTTTATATATTTTAAATGTGTTAAGTGCCTGCAATTTTATGATTATTAATTTTTATTATTAATTATTAATTTTTGTGTATTATTTCTTTATATAGATACAGTCTCCCTCTATATATCTATGAATGCTTCAATTTATATTCTATTTCTTCTGATATTAATACTACCACCTGATTTTTTTTATAAGTATTGTTATGGCATATATTATTTTTCTAATATTTATTTTAAGAACTTAATACTCATTTGTGGTGCATAAATCTAGATTTTATTTTTGCATTCAAGACAAGTAGTTAATATGTGTCTTTTAACAGGTGAGTTTAATTTTTTATAAATACTGTTATTACTGTTATATTTGTACTCACTGACAACAGTTTTTGCAATTTATTTTTGCCATCTTATTTCTTTGCTTTTTAAAAATACTTTCCTTGAATTTTTCTTCAGCCAAAAATAATTTTCTTTATTTTGTTTATCCTCTGCTGTTTATAAGCTACAGATTTTATTTTTAATTACTTCAGATGTTATCCTGAATTTTCTCATCTACATATTTAGTTGAGAATTGTTTTAAAAAATCTAATTTCATCTGATTTTTCTCTTCTCTTCCTGAGCATGACAAGGACTTTTAGTATGTTTTACCTACCCCATCAAACATCTCCATGTTATTGTTAGCTATGCTTTCAGGTTACTCTGTTATTAAACAGAAACCTTAGTTGTGTGTGTGTGTGTGTGTGTGTGTGTGTTTAGTCTCAACTAAAAATTAATTTACTGACATATTTGGTCAATACTTGTGCTTCATAGTATTTTTATGTAGCTTGTCTCCACTTTGATTTTTCTTCTTGTTGAAAAAATTGTTAGTAATTCATTTAGAGTTTGGGTCTGTAAAGTGGTAAACTCTCTTAACCCTTGGATGTCTGAAAAAGTCTTTATTCTTTTCCCACTTCACTTACATTTCCTCATTGCCATCATCTATCCATGTATACATTCTAGGATAGTAATAACTCCCTCACTATTTTCTTGGGTGTCTTTTTGTGTCTTTTGTGACCAGTGAGAGGTTGGTATTAAGCGGGTAGACATCAAAGGATCTTAAGAAGGGGAGTGACTTGGGATGCCTCTGTGGCTCGGTTGGTTAGGTAGCTAACTCTTGATTTTGGGTAAGGTCATGATCTCAGAATCCTGGGTTCGAGCCCTGAGTCAGCCTCCTCACTCAGTGGGGAGTCTGCTTGAGATTCTCTTTCCTTTCCCCGCTGCCCCTCCCACTGTTCATATGCTCTCTCTCTCTCTCTCTCTCTTGCTCTAAAATAAAAAAAAAAAATCTTAAAAAAAATAAAGGGAGTGATGTATTTCAATTTCTGTTAGGTGGTTCCCTCTGGTAATTTTTAGGAAGGTTTATTTGAGGAGGGAAAGTGTAAAACCAGATCAGTTTGGAAAATATTAGAGTAGTATCAGCCACAGAAGAGGGCCTGAATTAGGCCAGCAAAAGTAAAGTTGGAGAAGAGAGTTTAAATTTATAAAATATTAAAGAGGTATAAAAGAATGACTATAGGACAAAGAATAAAAATGTCCCTGTTGGTTGATTGGATATTGGTGGTGAGGGATAATTAGGAAGGATTCCTAATTTTTTAGCATGGCTAGACATGGGTATTAACCGGCAGATAATATGAAATAAAGGGAAAGGGACAAGATTAGAGGGGAATCAAACTAACAAACAAACAAACATGAGCTTGACTTTGGACCTATTGAGTTTGAGATTCTTATATTGTATCCAAGTTAAAATGTTTAGGAGACCATTGGGAAGGTGCTCATGAATTTCAGGAGAGAGATGGAAAGTAGGGAGGAAGAATGTGTCTAGTACAGAGACATAAACACATAGAGTACCAGAAATTGCTAAATGGTTGAGTTCCACCATGAAGAGTATGTAAAGTAAGGGAAGCGTTGGGTTGAGAGTTTAGGTCAGGGAAACAGCAGAGTTTTTTGGGAAGGGATATGGGATCCCTCCCATAATGGCCAGATCTAAGGCCTGCAGTATTTGATTCCTTAATGGGGTCTGCCTTCTTGTCTTCTACCTATTAGCTGGGCAACACTGAGCTTCATATTCAACTTCTGGTGATAAATGTTTCTTGTGCCTACAGTTGCCCAAATGCATTGGAGATTATGCCTTGCTCAGCTGAGTAAAACTCCACTGATTGCCATGCTCCGTTTTTAGAAGCCCTGCTTCCTTCCCTAAGAAGTGTGTCCAGTATAAGCCCCGAGCTTCCTTAGCCATACCTGACCTGTTCCTTGTGAATAAACTATTATCATCAGCTAATGATAACTAAGATACCATCACCTCCAGACAACTAAATGTCACTTCATAGTTATATACACCTGGGAACGTTATGTTGAGATTTTATATACAAAATTCATATATATTGAATTATGTCATCTGACTTTAAGCAAATATTTGGGAAAATAAATTAGATATGAGATATAGTAGTCCTCCCTTATCTGTGGAGGGGATACATTCTAAGACCTCCAGTGGATGCCTAGAACCCCAGATAGTATTGAACTCTATTATAATATGTTTTAGTTATCAATTAGGTACAGTAAGAGATTAACAATAACTAGTAATAAACTAAGAGTTATAAAAAGTATTGTAATTAAAGTTACATAAATGTGCTCTCTCTTTTACTCTCTGAAAATATCGTATTGTGCTCACCCTTCTTGAGAAGATGTGAGATCATAAAATGTTTATGTGATGAGATGAAATGAGATGAATGATGTCAGCACTGTAACATAGCCTTAGGCTAATACAGATCTTCTGATGACATGTGCATCTGTAACATGGAGTTCCTTCCTCCCTCCCTCCTGTCCCTCCCTCTCTCCCTCCCTTCCTCCCTTCCTCCTGTCCCGCCCTTTCTCCCTCTCTTTCTCCTTCCTTCCTTCCTTCCTTCCTTCCTTCCTTCCTTCCTTCCTTCCTTCCTTCCTTCCTCTTTCTCTTCCTTGTTTTTTTTCTCCCAATGTTTTAGGATTAAGCATGGAACTCAAAATATTATTTTAGAATATTTAACTTTTGAGAAAGTAGCTCCCAACTTAGCAGTAATAATATTTCAGTGATACTGACATTTTAACCCAGTTTTAGGATACTGAGCTGAAGACTAGAAGCAATTACTCTTCAACCATTTTCACTGGATCATTTTTGCTTTTTAGTTTTTCCTCAGGGTACTGTGGCTTTATTTTCCACACCTACTGCACCTGTGCTCTGAACTTGGTTTTCAAATGCTGCCCTCAGTTCCCCTAAAAGGACAGGTGACACTCCAAGAAACATGAATACAGACACAATCAGTATGAGAACACTATGTACTGAGAGAGGAAGAATCTTTTCTGCTTTAAGAAAAGGCTTGGAAAAGGCTGATTTCCATTTGCTCTGCTCTGAGCTCAGAAGCTGATACCAGCTTCACATTCAAAGACGGCACAGGGACGTTTTGCTCCTATTCAGAATAGATTTATACAAAAAGAAAACATACAAATCTTTTCAAATACATGTCTCTGCTACATTGCTTATATTTATTTATTTTTCTTAGAGGCTTCCTAAACGTATTATTAGCAGTTAATATCCCCCATGGGTTTGTTTTCTAAAATATCAGGGCTGCGCTACAGTATGCTGTTTCTGCCACTGATATGTTGCTAAGAGATTTAATAATGGGTAAACAAACACAACATGTGGTAATTCATTTCAAATTAAAAGTTTATTAAACTCTGGCTTGATGGCTTTCTGGCTATTTACAATTAAAGGAGCAAACCTTAGGGAAAGGGCGACCACGTGATGTGTTCATGGCTGCAATGTTCCTCTCTGAAAAATATGTTTATGATCTTCCACAAGCTGTCTCACATTGATAGTCTCCATACGTAATCTGCTGAATCTACCCTAGCCCTCAGATCATGAAAAAGTGACTAATGTTCCCTTCAAGTGCACACACGCATACACACACACACACACACACACACACACACACACACATACCCTTGAGAGGATTCTGAATTTAATCCCACGGTTGATATTTTAAGTGATGATCAGCCTTGCAAATAGGTGGATGCCTGAGGCCAGAAAGTATTTTTTGAAAGGCTGGAAGAAGAGAGCCAGGATACAACTTTTGGGTTATTACCATCTTTTAAGGCTGTTTTATTTTTTAGGGAGCAGTCTAGGGAAATATTTGTTATGCTTGGTAATTTTGTTTTGTATGTGCCTACATTGCATAAACAATGGTCTTTGGCAACATCTATATATGTTTTGTGATGCAGAATTCAATTCAGGAGAGTTTTATTGTGTAACCACCATCAACAAAACACGCTGCTAAGTGCTCAAAATAACATGTAGTCCCTGACCTGCAGGAGCTTACTTGAGCCCAAGCTTACTCTTCCACTGAGAAATACACACACACACAGACACACATAAATACACACACACGTTCAATAGATGATGAGGAGGTCTACCAGCACTCTATTTACATACAGGACTGGCAAGCCTTCTGGGACAAACTTCAGACTTGGAGAAATGAAGCAATTAGCTAGTTAGATAAGAAAGAATAATAAGAAAGATAGTTAAGTGAGAGTGGGAAATGTACTCTGTCTGTCAATCAGACTTGTTCTCTAGCTCGGTTATCTTACAGTGGAATTTCCAGGGAGAGGAGGACTGCGTGGAAATACTCACCAGCCTGCCAAAAGAGAGAAACTTCTCTTGAGATTGTGTAAGACTTGCAAGTATACAATATAGTATAGTACATACTATCCTGTGACACATCGAGTTAGGTTATACACATATGCTATGTTCTCTATACTATAATTCAGCAGTTCAAGTTGTTCCAGAGCCCACCGTGGGACAAGCTAAGAAGGCAGATCATGAGCTCATGTGAAATGCTCTGATAAACTCTTAGAAACAAATGAGTGAGCTTTTGGAGGTGAGTGAATTGCATGAACACTTTTTAATGCAGTCCATTTAAAATCTTATATTGGTGTGATCTGGAAAATATGTGTTAATTTCACAATTTTGACTTGGGGTTAGGAAGGTAGTTTGGAGTTCAAAAGGCAAGCATTGATGGAAATGCTTTTGCATTAAAGAAAAGCCATAAGAAAAGTTAAGAAGTCAGAATGGTACAAAGTATATGTGGAGAACTGTAAGGAACCACAGGATTCCAGCATACATATAGGGGTACATTTGGGCAAGGAGTAATTGAAGGCAAGAAATCCAGTAAGAAGGCCATTGTATCACCCCGGAGAAGAGGTAGTAAAAGCCAAAGGTAGGATAGTGGCAGTGGAATGCAATCAAGAGGGTTCATTTGAAAGAAATGTTAAAAGTTGGTAGACAAATAGCTGCACCATAAAGAAAAACATGAAAGTTATAGTCAGGAGTTGTTCTTTTTCTTTTTTTCCCCTAAATATGTTTATTTTATCTTTTCCATGTTACAAGATTAATTGTTCATGCACCACACCCCGTGCTCCATGCAATATGTGCCTTCCTCAATACCCACCACCAGGCTCCCCCAACCCCCCGCCCCTTCCTCTCCAAAACCCTCAGTTTGTTGCTCAGAGTCCACAGTCTATCATGGTTCATTGTTCCCTCCAATTTCCCCCCAATCACCAGTCCCTTCCTTCTCACAATGCCCTCCATGTTTTTCCTTATGCTCCACACGTAAGTGAGACCATAAGATAATTGACTCTCTCTGCTTGACTTATTTCACTCCGCATAATCTCTTCTAGTCCCGTCCATGTCGATACAAAAGTTGGATATTCATCCTTTCTGATGGAGGCATAATATTCCATTGTATAGATGTACCACATCTTCCTTATCCATTCTTCTGTTGAAGGGCATTTTGG
>JAPYYJ010000912.1:0-14949 GCA_028533885.1 Nasua narica
AGGCTACTGGCTTTGCTCGGGGTCCTGGGGTACAGCCAGAGGTCAGGAAGGCCCCCCCGCTGGGATCGCCAGGCCCCAAGGCTGAGACCTCCCACCAACACTCAGGGCTCACGCTGGCTCACAGCTTACGTGCAGGCAAATGTGCCCACACACTGAGTGCCAAGCCGTGTCACCCAGGCCTGCTGGGGACAGAGGGCCCTGAAGCCAGTGAGATGGGCCAGCAGAGGCCAGCTTCCCCAAGTGTCACGTCAGAGCTGCTGATGCTGGAACAGAAGGTCACTCTCGAGGAGCTGAGAACCTTCAGAAGCCCCCAGGTGGTTCCTGGGGGCCCACTTTCTCTCAGAAGTGTGCCCTCGGGGTTGAGGGCAAGCCCACAGCCCTGAGGACAGGGGTGTCATCCCGCTCACTCCCCCCCTGGCCATGACCCCACATGCAGAGCTGCTGCTGACCTGAGGGTGCCCTATCCTGGCCCAGAGACCTCCAGGGAGGAGGGGGCTCGTCTGGGGGGGGGGTCCCTCTTCTTCCTCCGCCTCCTGGGGACACCACACAGCTCACTCCTCTCGGAACTGCCCCGACGCCTGCAGAAAGCCCAAGGCTGGGCATGGGGGCCGAGAGAATGCAGAGGGTCCGAAAGATGGACCCTCATCCGGGCTCATGAAGGTGCACTCACAAGGAGCTAGAGGCCCCTACATTCGTCCAAGAAAGACTGTCCCTCAGAAGAGGAGACCCCAGATCGCAACCCAACTCGGTTCCAGAACGTACACCAGAGACATTTATTTCTTACTGTTTCTTGAGTACTCGCTAGGAACTAACTGCTGCTTCCCACCCTTTCTATCCGTGACAAGAGTATAACCGGCCCCCAGTCCTCCCCCGACCGGCCTCAGGAAGCAGGTGCTGCAATAGCTCCAGCAGATTCAGAGGTTGGGGTTCTGAGAGCTGGGGTAGCTCACCGGGGCCTGACCCACCTCTGACGCAGCCTCCAGGGCTAGGAGAGGTCCCCAGGCTGCGGGCACCGAGTGCCGGATGGGGGGGGGTCCCCCAGGCTGCAGGCACCGAGGGCCAGGCCGGGTGGGGGGGGTCCCCGGGCCTGCAGGCACTGAGGGCCAGCCGGGTGGGGGGTCCCCAGGACTGCGGGCACCGAGGGCCGGGCCGGGGGGGGCGCCCAGGCCTATGGGCACCAAGGGCCGGGCTGGGGGGGTGGCCCGGGCCTGCGGGCCCCGAGGGCCGGGCTGGGGGGGGCCCCCCAGGCTTGCGGGCACCGAGGGCCGGGCCGGGGGGTCCCCGGGCCTACGGGCAATGATGGCCGAGCCGGGGGGGGGTCCCCTGGCCTACGGGCACCGAGGGCCGGGCCGGGGGGGGAGGGTCCCCGGGCCTACGGGCACCGAGGACAGGGCGGGGGGGGGGGTCCCCGGGCCTGCGGGCACCGAGGGCCTACGGGCACCGAGGGCCTACGGGCACCGAGGGCCGGGCGGGGGGGGGTCCACGGGCCTACGGGCACCGACAGCCGGGCCGGGGGGGCCCCCCAGGCCCCACGCAGCAAACCCAGCAGCCATGGAGCCTGACGAAGGTACTTGACTTGGTCCCTGAGTGACAGAAATCGGGTTTGGAAGTGGGAAGGACTCTAGGGCATAGTCAGAAGCATCAGAAGAAAAGAAAAGGCAGCAGAAGCTGAGGAGGGACAAGACGCTTCCCGACCCGCCTCAGAGAGGGAGGCCAGAGCCCCCCACGTCAGTGCACCCCGGGAATGGGCTCGGAGGACAGGTCCGGGGCCACGGGGAGCTGAGGCGTCGCCCGAGGCAGCAAAGACCAGCCCTGGGCGAAGGGGCACGGCAGGTGTTCTAGCAGCTTCGCCGCCGATGGGGGTGGAGGCTGGGCTGGAGCCACGCCCACCGTCTGTGGGAGCTGCTGCCCACCTGAGGCCGCGTCCTCCGTCTGGAAAAGGACGACTGAATCTCCTTCCCCTTGGGATCGCAGGAGCGTAGGAATCTAGGCTACGCTTTCCCAAAGTGACAGTATGCCTGTCCGCGAGGCGTCTAAACCAAGCATCCCTGCGGAGGGGACCAAGAGGAACCCTTCCCTCCAGAACACGAGACGCCTGCTTCAGGCCAGCGTTCCTGGGCCGTCTTTCCTGCTGGTCCTGGAGTCAACAAGGGTGAAGCAGGTGGACGCCCAGAGCAGGCGAGCCGGGCAGGCTGAGTGTGAGGCCCACCCGGAGAGGCCTTGCCGGCGCCCTCTGTGCAGGGCTGTGAGCCCGCCGGCTCACACACGCCGTCCCTCTCCGGGGGCCACGGGCTCGTGGCCCATCTCCACCTGCACCGTACCTTTGACCTCATTCCCTCAGCTTCCGCCCGCCCACCGGCTGTCAGGGGGCCTTCCTACCTGCCAGAGGCTGAGCAAGTGCACGGACCAATGTCCTGGGGCCACCCCTGGGGCTCTCACTGACCCTGCCCCTCGCGCGTCCACAGCAGCTCTCCCACCTAACGCCACAGGAGCTGAAGGCCAACAGGCTGCCAGGAAGAGCTGGGTCCCGTGTCCTCTCCATCTTGTTTCCGACCTACATCCGGGACTAACCAGACGGTAACCAAAGGTCTGGGAGGACAGAGCTGTCCACGGGAACGAGAGGAGGGGACTCAGGGAGCCTGAGCAAGGGAAGGCGTCACAGCCGAAGAGAAAAATCCTGACTTCCGTCAGCTGTTGAGGAGAGCGAAGGTCTCATCACCGCACTCGCTGTGAGAGTGGGCCACGGGCCTGGCGGGAAGTGAGCGGATGGGAGATGTCCACGGGAACACGGAGGAGCCCGGCTTCCTCCTGCTCGGCCCTTCTCCTGATCGGATGCACGGGGCACTGCGGCGTAGCCTCCCTTCTACACCCTTCACGACTGCATCTCGTGTCCCACCATGGGCATCGAAATTTGTAATTTGGCCCTGATCCATGACGTACCTTACTCGGTACCTTACTCCCTCAGTTCGCATAAGAAGGCAGAAACAAGCAGGGACCTCTGCAGAGCTTTTTCTGGACCCCTTCCAAAGGAAGCGAAGCCATCAGAGGAACTAGATTAGCAATTTCCTTTTCCCTGTGGGACTTAACGCTAGCCAGTTTGCAAACGGAAAATGCATTCACCACCCCCAGAGTCCTTACAGCCCTCAAGTGCAAAGTGGGATGCTCGTCCTGTCGCTATTTTAAAACCTGTCTCGGGCTTGGGAGTTCCTGCCTGCAATCATCTCGGACTTAATTCTGCATGACGAGGTAGCAAAGTGTGTCAGGGGGAGAAAAGAAGAAAATGCTGGCAAAGGAGAAGAGGCCCTGCGAGGGGCCCGGGGCCAGTCTGGGCTCCGAGACGCAGAAAGCATGGGGCTGGAGGAGGAAGCCGGATAGGAGTGGGTGGGGGTGTGGACGTGCTCTCCGGGGAGACCCCAGGGAAGCCGAGGCGTGACAGGGGTCCAAGGCTGTGATTACAGCCCCCGGGGCCCAGTCTGGGAGACGCGGCCTTGTGGAGGCTGTTCCTTTGTCGGGGTGACCTTTGCCCCGAGCATGACCTTTCTGCGGCCCAGGCCCACCCGTTCCTTCCCTCCTCCCCGCGGTGTCCGGCAGGATGGGGGAACCGAGGAAGTGAGGGCACGTGGACGGCCGTGGTTCCCCCCGCACACTCACACGTACTCACATGCATACACACAGAAACACCCGCCACACAAAGGCACACACGCTCACTCACACGCGTGTGGATCTGGCCGCAGCCCACACCCGGCTGGGCACGGGGGAGGGCTGGGCTGGCCGTCTGGCCACTCAGATGTCCCGGCCCCGCTGAGACCCTTGAAGGCGTCCTGCCTCATGGAGCCCGTTTCCGGTTGCAGCCGCTGCGATCCCCAAGAAGCCAGGTTTCCAAAGAGCTGAGCTACTTATTTCTTACGCTGCTGTGAACGCTCTGTGACAGCGAATCGGGGTCGGTTTTCAGCAGCGTCTCGTCCCTGCAGGAGCTGCCTGGTCTCCCAGCAACTGTCCCTGCTTCTTCGGACGGGAGCCTCACTGCCCAGCACGACTGCCAGCCATCCCCGGATGGCCACCTACACCCCGTGCCGTCCTCCTGGAAAGCCACGTTTCTGCTGACCCCACGGCCCATTCTCCCTGAGAGTCAGAAGCCGGGGGAAGGTCTGTTTCCGTACCTGTGGCCGGCTGAGTGTCTCCATCCTTCCTTCCCCTCCGTGGGCACTTGCTCTCAACCAAGCACGCATGGCGTCTGTCCCTCTCCATGCAGACCCCAGGCTGGGGCGGGGGACTCACGGGCACACGGCATCTGCGTGGTCGGGCATGCGGCTCCGGTCAGTGCGTGAGCCAGCGCAGAGCAAGGCCGTAGGGTCCTGGGAGGCAGCAAGAGCCTGCCGGGTAGTCAGCACCAGAGGCTGGGGGTCCCAGGGTCCCCCACGGCCCCGGCCTGTCCAGGCGGCATGGCTAATGCCAACCCCTCCCCTTCGTGAAAGCCAAGGGACGGGCCTCGCTCAGTAAACGGCCGTGTCACCGGCCAGAGAGGCCCTGGGAGAGGAGCACCCCAGCCTCTGGGGTCCTCACACCCAGGGAGGGCGGCTTGGCTCCTTCCCGAGGCCACTGTGGCTGTAACCTCTCACCACACGTGCTGGGGAGGCGGTGTCACAAGTGTCACCCGCAGAGGGAAAGAGCAGTGGGGACAACAGCGCTCACAGCCACACGACGAGGGAGGAGCCTGAATGGGGCAGCGGGACCTCCTTTCTTCCTCCAATGCCTTTCGCCATTCGAACAGCCTTGCTCCGCCCTCTGACCCCCGGGGATCTGTGCGAGGGGCATTGGAGCTCCCCAGCCGCAGGCCAAGCGTGAGTGCCAGCTGAGCGGGCCCCCAACAGACCCCCCGGGCGAAGCAAGAGCGCTGGGTCACTGGGACCCCCGTCCCTCCCCGAGGCCGGGGCCGGCGCAGCTGGAGGGACTGGAGCACAGAGGGTCCCCCAGGCGCTCCCGGGTGGGGGGCCGGTGGATGGGGTCTGTTGGGAACAGTGGAGCCAACTGCCCGTCCCAAGTGTGGTTCCCAGGAGAAGCGGGCCAGCTCGTGGGTCTCTTAGTTCCTCCTTTGTTCACTTAGTGTGTCGATCTACCCGACAGACCCTCAGGTCACGCAAGGATGGTGGTAAAGCCCCAGGACTCTCCCGGGGTCCCAATCCTGCCCTCGGCTGCAGATGCCCCTTGAAATTGACAAGAGGCCTCCCCAGGGGCAGGGGCCCAGCGCTTTGCTCCAAGGGCGAGCTCCACTCATCAGACTCCCCTGCTCAGGGGGCCCACGCACAAGGGGGTCGCCTGCCCCCCACCCCACAGCCAGTGAGAGGTGAGACCAAAGATGGGCTGTGCGGGAGCAACGGCTCCCTCCCCACAGACCCCTGTGAGTGCCCACTGGAAGGAGACTGGCCCCCAGCCATCTTTCCAGCCAGAGGGTGGAACCCCAGAAAGCAGAGGCCTTCACTGGGGAGAGAGCAAGGCCGTGTTTTGAACACACCCCATCGGGCGGTCTCCTGCTGTGTGGCCAGTCTCCCGGCTCTGGTCCCGGGGCAGCCCTCCGGAGAGACCCGTGCACACGTCAGAGCTGGCTGCGGTCAGTACCACTGAGGAACAGAGGCCAGAGGGTCTGTCTTCCCTCTGCCTGGTGCAAGCATGTGGGGGGCGTGTGTGTCTGAGTGGGGAGGGCGGCAGCTCCTCCGGCCTGCAGGAGGGGCACCCAGCCAGGAGAGCCCCTGCCGCACACCCCCTGGGGTCCTCAAGCCTGGTCGCCTGGAGATCACGCCACCCCTGATGCTCACTGTGCTCCTCGTTTGCTCGGCAGCACGTCCTGGGATGGGATTTTCGGGTGTCCCCACTTCATCCTGATGACAGGAGCTGAGAGCTCTCAGCATTGGAAGCCCAGCCTCCCTTGCCGGATGTGCCGCAGGCGGGGGTGGGAGGGGGCAGGGCTGGGACCCTGCCGCCCTGAGCTCAGACCTCTGCTCCGGCCCCTGAGTTCCAGACCGCGCCTGGTCTGGAGGCTGGGCCCTCAGCCCGAAGCTCGCAACTCCAAGGAGCGCCCTGGCCTCCGGGCTCCTCCCCCGGGGGGAAGGCTGCCCGGCTGCTCCCGGCTGGAGACCTGGGGGGTCAGCGTGCCCGCCGCTTCTCCCCCCGATGAGCTTACAAGCCTGTCGTGCAAACCCAGAGCTGTGGGCACCAGCGAGAGCATCAGGGCCCTCGGCCTGCCCAGGTCAGGTGTGACGGTCCAGGTCCCCAGCTCAGACTCGGCACCTCAGGCCAGCAAGGCAGGAGGCCACCCGGAAGGCCAGCAGGGCCCGCCAGAGCCACCACCCCGGCCACAGACCCTCGGAGCCCCAGGCGGCGGCGCAGCGGTGCCCTGAGGAGGGGCCGGTGCCCGGGCACCGCTGGCTCCCCTGGGCTCCACAGCAGCCCGGCCCAAGGAATCGGATTCTCCCTACAAATGCCTTGACAGGGTGGGCTGGCACCTGATGTCTTGGGAGATAAGAGGCAAATACTGCCAATTACTCATTTCCCTCAAACGCACAGAGAGTGAGGCCCATCAGCGAGTGAAGTTTGCGTCCCCCCATCGAGTAGGTGCTCCTGTTCGGCCACGGGGAGTGGCTGGGACTTGCCAGAGGGAGGCTGAGGGTCTCCCGGGACGAGGGTCCGACCCCCAGCCCCACACGGCCAGAGGTCTGCTCTCCCGTGTTTCCTTCTGAGCCCCGTCTGCTCAAGAACCCCCCATGTGCCCGACGCAGAACCTCCACATCCCTCGGGGTTTGGACCCAGGCCCTGTGTCCGGACCCCTGACACACGCTGCTGCCGCCCAGCGGCCCTCCCTGGCCTGCAGCTCCAGGTCCCCCTGAGGTCACCTGCTTGCAGACCAGCCCTGCGAGCCTCCCCTCGCCATTGCTGACGGAAACTGGCCGCCGACAAGTCCAGCAGGGGCCCCGACTGGCTTTTTGGGAGCAGAAGTTCGAGTGGGGCCTGGAGAGGGAGCGGGGCCCCCAGGAGGGGCAGCCGGGCATGCCTGCCCTGGGGCTACACGGTAACCACTCCCGCCGGCTGCCCCAGACCCCACAGGGCCCAATTCTGGCCTTGTTCTGGGGGGTCGCACCCAGGGGACGCTGTCACCGGCCACGAGTGAGCAGTGGCTGCCGCTGCCTCTGCCCGAGGGCGTGCGTGTGTGTGTGCACGCACGCGTGCCTGTGTGTCTGTGTCTACTTGCTCAGTCAGAAGCCACAGCCCATGCCCTTCTCTGTCTGGCCTAGTGCTGGGGCCACAGAGAGGTCAGCGGCCTGGAAAACGAGCCCCACGGGACCTCTGACTCAGAACCACTTCCTCCTGCCCCGCCCGCCCCCATGGCTGGGCACCAGGCGCCCACAACTCAGACCCACAGCCGGACTCACCCACCTGCTTGTCTCCGGCTGGATCGGGTCCTGGGAAGGGCACTCGGGGACACAGAGCGGACCCGTGGAGAGGAGGGTCCCAGGGTCTCCAGGCCTGCGAGGAACAGACCCCCGCAAAACCCTCTCTGCCCAGCACGCAGACCACGGGAGGAGAGGGGTGACTGATGGCTCCCTAGACGGACACACACACATAGCCACGGCCGCACCTCCACTGCTCCTGCTGCGAATGTCTCATCTTCAATTTCCCCCACACTTTCGTTACAGTGATGTTTCATTGACAGGCTTTTAACGTACGTAAAATATTAGCTTCTTATTTTATGGTTAGAGCTCTTCGTAGCATATTTAAGAAATGCCAACTCCAGGTCCCAAGTAATTCACGGACACTTTGCAGGCAAAGTTTTGGAGAGCATCCCTGAATTTAAGTCCTGAGTCCACGTGGAGCTGATTCTGCCCATGTTGGGGAGGAAGGGACCTACTGCTTTTCTCGACCTAGAGATTGCTGTCTGTCTGCCGGAAGGAAAACCCCACCGCAGAACGTAGCAGTCAGAGCCCAAAACATCCCTGGAGAAGGACAGAAGGGCTCCCAGCCCAGACACCCTCCCAGGGCAGCGCTTATGTCTTGGGAGATGTGAAATTCTTCAGAATGAATTCAGAGTAGGATTGGATCGATTCTAATCCACTGTAATCCAAAGAATACACTGCCCCCACGGAGGGCAGTGTGCGGCGTGCCCAGGAGGGAGGGACAGCCCCTGGCCCGTGCTCCTACGCCAGCCTGAGCTGGAGACCCCACAAAGGCTGTGGGCGGCTGTCCTCGACGCTGCGCCCCTCCACCCCCCACAGACTAGAGGCGACTCTCAGGTGGACGCCCTGTGGGCAGCACGCACGTGAGGGGAGGCTTGGACACATTCTGAGGTACAATCAGCAAAAACCCTCCCAGACGGGATGGGCAGGCTCGCCGTCGGGGTCTCCCACCCACCCCCGCCCCTCAGGCTCGGGAACTCAACCCCAGTTTCCCCCATGGCTTCCCATTCGTGGGGCAGGAAGCCCCACTGGGGAAGGTGTGGTGAAATGATCAAGGGCTGCTGAAGTCGCCCCTGGTCCACAAGGCCTGCAGAGTTCTGTGGTCCCAGTCCCAGGCTGCTGTCCCTAGGCCCCAGGAGGACCCGGCCGACAGGTGGAGCTCCTGGCACAGACGCTGCTGAGGGGCCTCCAGGAGGGGACGTGGCTGCACTCTGGACTCGCCCACTGCTGGTGAGACTGGGCAGGCCACTTGCCACTTGTCCCCATGGGGTGCAGGCGCTTACCTTCTGCAGAATGTGCCGCGGGCTCCTGTTCGGGGTTAGAGGCCCTGGGTGACCCTCACAGGCGATCAGTAAGTGCCTGGGGAGCCTCTCCAGTGAGAGAGGTCCTTTACCATTCAGCATCCCGTGAACCCTTCTACGGAGGCCCCGAAAAGGCAGGCCTAAGGGAGCCAGTGCATCAGGCCCAGCAGCCAGGCAGCCCCGACGTGTGGGGCCAGAGCCTGCCTGCCGCATCCGCCGTCACCTGCCTCTGGGGAAGCCGGTCCCCACGGCAGACGCAGGAAGATGGAGTCAGGAGGCTCAGACAGCACTCCTCCATCTGCTCCTGGGGCTCCCGCCCTGTCCGTCAGGCCCAAGGGCCCCAGATAAGGTGCTCTGTCACCCCTGAAGCCGATGCCCCGTCCTCTGGGATCTGGGTGCGGGCCACCTCGGCTGGAGACTGGTGCCCGCTGTCCCGACTCATCTGTCTTCCAAGCCCCGCACCGCGGAGGGGGCCACGGGGGTGCCAGACCCTGGCCCGTTTGCAGGGTGGGTAGGGGCGGCGATGGGCCACAACTCGAGGCTGCTCAGGATGAGAGCCAGGCTCCGGGGTGCCGGGGGCAGAAACGGAGGTCAGGAGGCCCCCCAAGGGCTGCGTGGAGCCAGAGGCTTGGGCAGGGTCCGGGAGGGAGGGAGGACAGGACTGCTCCCCGGTGGAGAGAGCCAGCCACACACGCACACGCGATCGTGACCCGGACCAGCGAGCTGGCCTGCCCTCACCATGACCACTTAGCCCTGTGGTGTGAGCTCAGCTGAGCCTCGGTGGTCTTGTCTGGGAAAAGGGGCAGGGATCTCGGCCTCAGGACGAGGGCCGAGCGCCCCTCGGCACGCAGAGCTGTTGTTCGCTGAGCGGTCCGCAGACCGCAGGAGAAAGCACACGTCAGGATGGTGCCTTGTCTTCCAGGTCCCAAACTCTCCAGGCAATCGGTGGTCCAGCCATCCCATTCATCTGCGTGGGAAGTCGTCCCCGGACTTGACAAGGACGCCTCTGGGGCCACTCAGGCTGCCGGAGCAGAATGTCACAGCCCCGGGGTGGGTTACAAACTTCTTTAGCAGAGTCTGGAAGAGGCTGGGTCTCCAAGGTCCAGGAGACGGCAGGCCTGGCGTCCGCTACGGTTCACAGACCGTGGCTCCTCGTGTGTCCAGGGGTGGTGGGAGGGGGAGGACGCTTCCTGGAGCCTCATTTATACAAGTACCAATCACCCCACAGCCTAATCACCCCAAGGCCTCGCCTCCTAACAGGAACACGCTAAGGAGTGGGTCCCAAGGTTGGGATGCAGGGCGGCGCAGCCGCTGGGTCTGTGCAGACCTCTTTCCTCTCATCAACGCCGCCGGTGGGGCATCTGTTTGCAACGTGGGCTGCTGCGGGCCAGGCCGCGCTCAGCGAGTGCCCCCGCCTTCTCTCCTGGCCCTGACACCAAGCCAGGATGCTGAGTGTGGTGTGTGAGGCCCCAGCGTGGGGACACTCTGCACGTCGTTGCCTCCCTTTCTAGGAAGACTGCTCCTCACTGGGGCACGGGGACCCCCCCTGCCGGCCCCGTACCGCTGCCAGGAGGTCCTCAGGGAGGAGCCTGGCATTAGTAAGTCGGAGCTGTTCTTCCCCCCTCCTTCCCGGACCCCCATCAGGACCTGGGGTCCAGGGAGGAAAGCACCCAGAGCCCCACGGACGTGCAGCCCAGAAGGTGAGCTGAGCGGAGGGAGACACCTGCACCTCGGCCGTGTGCAGACCCGAACCCAGGAAGGACTCCAAACCATAAAAGTCGCTTGTTATTTTTCCACTGGTGTTTACTTCTGGAATTCCCTACACAGCAGCTTAGGAGTGGGTCAACATTCCAACTGACTGCCGTCTTCCCCTCGTGCGGGGACGGGGCACCCCGAGGGGATGTCTAGAAATGTGGTGCTGAGCACAAAGTCTAGACCCAGGTGCCTTGGAATCTAGCCCTGAACCAGCCGGGGGTCTTGGGGCAATTTTGCCGGGTCGTTCGTAGGTGTGTCTCCTCTGGTAGAGAGGGCAAACACTAGAGGCAGATCTAAAACATGACACAGTGCCCAGCACATTCTAAGCTCCCCCTCAGGGGCTGTCAGGCATCAGATGGGGGAAGGGAGGCCATTCGCTTGAGAGCCAATTAAGCATTTTTCCATCAATAGCTCTCTCTGACACAGACTCTAAGTCTGATGCAAAAGGGACAGTAGCTGTGGACTCAATGACACACTTCCCCTGAAGGACAGAGGAACGAGGCTGAGGACCAGCGAGGAAAGGCAGGGTGTGAACGTCACCATGAGCCACCCTGGCCTGGGTGCCCCTGCAGAACCCCTGGCCAGCAGCAGACCACACAGTCTCTACGGGCACGCACGGAACATTCTGCAAGAATGTTAGGCATACGCTAGGCAACAAGTCTCAGTACATTTAAGGGACAGCAATCATACGAAGTCGACTGTGCAGCCACGAGAGAATTAGACACCAATAACTGAAGAAAATCTACACATTCACAAAAATGTGGATATCTAACAACATATTTCTATGTAACCAAACGGACCAAAAAAGAGATCTTGCAGGAAATTAGAAAATACTTTGAGGTGACAGACTTCATAGGAAAACTGCAAACCACGTCCCCTGAGCACAGAGATGCACCCTCCCCCAACACTAGCAGACCAGAAGGCAACAGACAAGAAGGGTTAAGAACAAGGACCCAGCAGGACCCACCTTGGAGACGCAGGGTTGACCCGACATCCACAGTCGATCAATTCAGCAGACCGTCTTGCTAGACCAGGACAGAAACCCCGGGGAAGAAAACGTAGAGGAAATCCGGACAGCCTTGAGTTAGGCAACGAGTTCTTTGATTCCTGGTGCTTTTCGTGTCACGTCTAAGAAAAAGGAGAAATCACGCTGCATCCAAAATACCATCTTTCATGCTGCAAAACCAGAACCATCAATGAAGCAAAAAGACAACCCACAGAAAAGGCAGAAAATAGTAGCAAATCAAATGCCTGATAGGGGACTTGTATCCAGAATGAATCAGAGACACTTACGACTTTTGGTAGCAAAAAGCAAATACCCCAATTTCAAACTGGAAAAAGGTTTTGAATCGGCATTTCTTTCTTTTTTTTTTTTTTTTAAGATTTTTATCTATTTGACAGAGAGAAAGAGAGCCCGATGCGGGGCTCGATCCCAGGACCCCGGGATCATGACCTGAGCCGAAGGCAGAGGCTGTAACCCACTGAGCCACCCAGGCGCCCCTGAATTGGCATTTCTTGCAAGCAGACGTACTCATGGGCACTGAGCGAGGAAAAGATGCTAAACCTCGTTAGTTACTGGGGAAAAGCAAATCAGCATCAGGCTGAGCTCCGGAGTGAGAGGGCTGCTCTCAGACCAACAGGACGTAGGCGATGTGGGCGATGGTGGAGGTGTGGAGCCCTCCCGGCGGTGGGGCACTGGGGCTCGTGCAGCCGCTGTGGACGGCAGCTGGCTGGCCCCCGAAGCTGCCACAGAGCCAGCATATGACCCTGCTCCCCCGCTCTGCAGCAGGTGCCCAAGACCCGTGAGAGTGCGGGTCCGACGACAGCCCACACAGACGTGCCCAGAGGCGCTCCCCATGAAGCTGACATGAGAGCAGCTCAGTAGCCACGTCCCGGGGATGGACGGGCAGACCGGGCGCAGCCGCAGAAGGGAGCACTACTTGGCCATCGCGGGGATTAAGGGCTTCGAGAAAGAAAGAAGGAAAGGAACGAGGAGTGGAGGGCCGGCACCTGCTGCAGCAGGGACAGAGCCCCTAACACTAGGCTTAGGGGAAGAGGCCAGTCGCACAAGACATGTATCACACATCTGCACTTAGACGAAACATTTGGAACAGATCTGTGGGGAGTGGTTGCTTAGGGCTTGGGGGAGGGCCTTACTGGGGGCAGGAAGTAGCTAAAAGGTTTGGAGCCTCCTTTCGAGGTGAAGAAAATGTTCTAAAAATGTCTGTGGTGGGGCGCCTGGGTAGCTTGGTTGAACAACTGCCTTCGACTCAGGTCGTGAGTTCCGGGATCGAGTCCCACATCGGGCTCCCGGCTCCACAGAGTCTGCTTCTTCCTCTGACCTTCTCTCCTCTCATGCTCTCTCTCACTTTCTCTGTCTCTCAAATAAATCCATAAAATCTTAAAAAAAAAAGTCTGTGGTGACTGCTGCTCGTATCTGTGAGTACCCTAAAAACCAGTGAAATATGCACTGTAAATGGAAATGGATGAATTGCGTGGAATGGGAATTACATCCCAATAAAGCTGGGTAAAAAAAATAAAGGGGTTGGGTGATGACTGCCTTCCAAAGAGTACAGTATAAAAGGGGGGGATGAGAAACTTCGCGGTGGAGAAGTCAGACAGACACGACCTCAGTCAAGTGGCCAAGGTCATGTCCAGAACGATGAGTCGTGTCGATAGCGTCGACCCCGATAGGGCACAGTGAGAATGCTGCTTCCCTTCTGTGGTCTGCCTCCCCAAACCCACACCCGGCAGAACCCTAACAAATTCTGACCACGATACAATCAGAATACCTGACCATCCTCCTTATAACCAGGAGGAACACCAAAAAGTGGGAAGAGTCAGAATGTGTCACAGGGACCGCTGAAGGAGACGTGATGACTGACTGGAAGGTGCTATTTTGGGGGGATCCCAGGACAGGAAAAGGACATTAAGGAAAAAGCAAGGAAATCTGAATAAAGCGTGGACCTTAATAATAGTGTATCAATACTGGTTAATTAATTGTGACCAATGGGCCATAGGAAAGGAAGCTATCAACAGTAGAGGAGCTGGATGTAAAGTACATGAGAAATTATCGTCAC
Organism: Nasua narica; assembly: GCA_028533885.1. NCBI lineage: Eukaryota > Metazoa > Chordata > Mammalia > Carnivora > Procyonidae > Nasua > Nasua narica. The sequence continues at coordinate 13,582 of JAPYYJ010000912.1, forward strand.
TGTATTCTCTAAATCTAAAAATACTCAGAATTTAAATTTTTCTTTAAAAATTCTTTTACATAAAGGCAGGGCTCCCTGATATGGGTAAGTTCCATGAAATGCATTAATAATCAGGAAAAAGCACCCTCAGTGCACCTGCACACACACGTGCACACACGCACACACACGCGCGCGCACACACACACACGTGCGCGCACACACACGCACAGGGAAAGAGCCCAGAAACTGATTCTGGCATCACAACGAACAGGATCCAAAAAGCGTAATTACTCCGCCAAGTGTTATGCTAATACAATTATGCTAATACAATTACTGTTAAGTAATTGTATAAGTGTTTTGCTAATATAATTACTGAAATTGCCAGTCAAAACCGGTTAATGAAATAATTAAGATAGATTGATCTAAAGATTGATTTAAAATTACCCTGACGCGTGCATACTGTCTAAACTATGAATCTCTCCTACAATCTGGCCTCTCATTAAAGTCAAATTTCTTTGGGAGGAATTAGACATTTTGCACCGTGACTGGGTAGAACAGGCCCCACGCACTGTCCCACGGATGAACGTGGAGGGGCTGAAGGAAAGCGATGTGTCCCCCCCCTCATGGTGTGGAGCCCTCGGTCACCAACTACCCTCTCTCCCATTTGCCCTCGGCAAACGCTGTCAGCCCATTAAAATCATACCGGCGAAGGACCCCAAGCCGCCGGCTGTGCATCTGAGGCTCTTTCTAAAGGGACGTTGGGCAGGGGATGACCTGTGGCCCTGGGGTCGTGCACTGCGGGCAGGGAAGGAAAACGCACACCTGCCTCATGTAGGCGCCTCACCCATGGTGTGGATCACCCCGCTCGTGTCTCTAGAGGTGAGGAAACCCAGTCCTGAAGAAAGGGGCTTGTGGGAAGCCGGTCGCCAAGCTTGTGGCCGGGGTAGGAGCAGAAGCTCCGAAGGTCACCTGCTTTCCCCCGCTCAGCACCTTCTTTCTGTCGCAATTTCCCACCGGAACTCGTGGTGAGGTGTGTTGGTCTACTGGGCAATGCTGGGGTCCTCCCAGCTCCTGGGGCCCCGTCCAGGCTGGGGTCCTCCCAGCTCCTGGGGCCCCGTCCAGGCGAGCAGGTTTCGCGGGTCGCTGCATCCCCGGGCCACTACCTGACACTGGCATAGTTCAGGGTCCCTGTGGTGGCTGCCGCTCCTCCCTCCCTCCAAGGGTCATGTCCTGGCAGGAAGACCTCAGCCAGGGTCTGGACACGGCGCTGGGTCCTCCTTCCATGTGAGCCCTGGAGTTATCCTGACAACGTCTTTTAAATGGGTCCCCCACTTGGCACGTTTCTGAGACAAAGAGTTTCCCCCCTTAAAATTATTCAGATTCAGTAAT
>JAPYYJ010000913.1:0-14948 GCA_028533885.1 Nasua narica
TTTTTTTTTTTTTTCAAGTTCTAACTTGTGACTTTAAGGACAATAACTTAGAGACAGCTGCTGCTGTATGCTGACCTGGTTCCAGACTCTGGAGTGTGTTAAGGACAGAACCTCCACACTCGCTAGAAGTGTTGGAGAACAGGAAGCCAGAAATGGCGTGGAGAAATGCGTGGTGGCTGGGAATTCACTTCCTCTTCCTCATCTTGGTGTCAAACAATGGTCTGCACCTTTCATGTAACTCATTGATCCTCACAGGGGCATCTGTTGAACTGCATTTACTATTATTTCCAAGATAAAATTTGCCAAGTAATATATTTAACTTTTCCTGTGGAAAAAGGGAAGGGAAATCTCCATGAAAAAAGAAACTGTGAAATATATTTAAAAGAAAATAAAAGGAGACAAGTGTATGTTCTTTCTAATTTTCCAAGGTTTTCTTTCCATTTACAGCATTTCTTTTGTGGAAACTCGAGATTAGTCACAATAAACAAACATTTCAGTGTCAGTACATTCTATAAATATAGTTGTGAAAATTGTTTAGGGTCAGATTTAATATTTGTGAAGGCATTTTAAAAGTTAGGATCATTTTTAAGTTGTAAGGTATTAGGAGTCATAGCACAGTCCCATGTGCCCAAATATAGGTCTCCAAATATTACCTAAATAATGAGGCACTTAAATATCAGAGAAGGAAGTTACTAAACAAATGAAAAACCCAGTATAATCAGCATGTGAGAGATCCACTTCTTGTCTCCTCTTCTCTTTCCAGTCTTTTGTTGGCTTAAGTTTTTACCAGAATGAGTTGATAATATGATGTATGGAGAAGTCAATATGGGTGCAGCTTAGGAAAAGAACTTGATTCTGGGTGTTAGACATTTTAAAGGAGCCTCTTAAAGTTCTGTTACGGAATCCCTAAGAAATTAAAAGATTTTTAATGTCCTATTCCCTAGGAAATGAATGTCATAGTCATTCTTGTCATGTAATATCTAAAATATAGATTATGAAATTGTTAACAGTTCTAAAAATAAAGCTAGGCAAACTTATTCCAAAGCAAAGTACACAAAAGGAATAAGCAATCAGGATGTAAATTTTCTGAGATAACAAAGTATGCAATAAAATGATCTTACAAATTAAAGAGTATAAGGAAGGATCCAACAACAAGTTGATTTTAGGTTTTCTCTGATTAGCTAAGGAAAACAAGAAAATATCCAGGAAAGTTTTAGAATTGGAGGAAATGACTCATTGATAATATGCGTGTTCTAGCGGGTAACCTTTGTACTGACAAGCAGAATGCTCTACACCTAATCAGGAGGGGCTGGGCTGGGCAGTTTACTAAGGAATGTTCAAATGAAACCCAGGAGAAGGCATTCCAGTGTCCTTTCCCTGAACTTTTGGCTCTCAGAGTCCTGCATTTAATTTAATATTTAATTCAGCGCTAATTGAGATAGAGGGGAGCTGAGACCCTAAGGATCCATATACTTCAAGGCTTTGGCAATTTCTATATTCTAGATCAAGCAACAGGTCTGTGGAAAAGTAAGTGAGAATGCATATAATTCCCATTTTATGAACATATATATACTCTGTGTGCGTAGTGAGAGAATAAAGATAAATACTTAAGCCCAAAAAATTTTGTTAGGCAGAACCCTATATGCCCATGCATTGGCAAACGCCTCTAAATATGCCTGCATGACTTGTTCTAAAAACTTATCCTTTGCTTCTGATGCCTCAGCCACTTGTAGCCCTCAATACCATATACAATTCCCCTTAGTTTATATAGTTCAGCAAATTTTCACTGTAACTGAAGGAAAAATGCAAAAAGTTGTAACATTCTATTACAAATGTTAAGGATTTCTACCTCAAATCTAAAAAAAAAATCATAGATATGCTTTGTTTTCACAAGGGTTGTTCAATTTTTTTCTAAGACAAGTATAAACGATTCCTACTAGTTAATGATTTAAAAGGAACACAGAAATGAGATTTTGCAATATGGTGCTAGGAATCTCTTGCAACTAAATCAATTCAAATCTATTTCTTGTGTGGGTAACCTCTATTTTCCCTATTTGTTAAGTACATGATAGCCTATAGTTAAGTCATCTTTACATATGCCTGACAGAAGATACATGTATGGCAAATGTTGCAGGACTCATTAAAATCCAGTGAATGACAGTCAAAGCCAAGTATCCAGCAGCAGATTTTAGGTTTTGAGTTGCGGCAGTGGCAGGCATGCGATGTTGATCTATGCGAGAGCAACTGGTGACTTTCGATGCTAGTTTGATATACCTGAGTAAGGATATGACCGAGTCTAGAAAGGCTATGAGAGCTGCCTGCGGCCACTGCTACTACTAACCTTTATTCGAGAGGCCTTGGCTAATGTGCCATTAAAAATCTCAGAGGAGCCTGAGTGGCTCAGTCAGTTAAGTGTCTGCCTTCCGCTCAGATCATGATCTCAGGGTCCTGGCATTGAGCCCCACATCGGGCTCAAGTCTGCTTCTCCCTCTCTCTCTGCCCTCCCCTGGCTTGTGCTCATTCTCTCTCTCAAATACATAAAAAAAAATTTTAAAAATCATATTTCAAAAAGATATAAAGCATGTTTAATGATATGGTGAAATGCTTATATATGCTGATTAAACACTAGTTCACAAAAACAAGATGTTTAGTAATATTTGTAAAAATAAATATACATGCAGAGAGAAGATATAACATTACACTCTAAAATGCTAATGGTTATAGTATTGGGGGTGGGTTTTGTTTTTTTTTCATATTTTTTGAGTTTTCGCAAACTTTTCTTCTTAATGCATTAGTTTTATAACCAGAAAAAGTCAATAATTTCATCTGAAAGTATTTATTTAGGATATTTTGAAAACATGCATTTTGGCAGAGTTGCTCTATTAAGAAGCTATGCCATTGGCACAGTAATCCAGAAGAGGATGAAAGAAAGAAAATAGAAGGTTCAGAAATATGGCCTAGTGCACAAAACAGCTTAATGTATACAATGGCCATCACACATTCGTGGAAAAAGGATGTTTGCTCAAGAACAATGTCAGGAAAATTGGCTAGATATTTGGGGGGTGGGGTAAGGAATCAACTTAGAGCCTCTCCAAATAATTTACAGATTACTAAAAACTTAAACCCTAAAATTCAAATAGTAAAAGGTATTAGGAGAAATATAAGTGATTATTGGTCTGATCTTCTAAAATTGCTTTTCTAGGCATAAAAACAAAGATACAGAGACAACTCCATAAAAAATTTGATTTTGTAAATAATAAAAACCCTACAATATAATGAAAAGGCAAACTCAGAAAATTATAACAAATATGACAAAAGGTTGCCATTCTTTTTTTTTTTTTTAAGATTTTATTTATTTGACAGAGAGAGAGATAGCAGGACAGGGAACACAAGCAGGGGGAGTGGGAGAGGAAGAAGCAGGCTCCCCGCTGAGCAAGGAGCCTGATGTGGGGCTCCATCCCAGGACCCTGGCTGGGATCATGGCCTGAGCTGAAGACAGGCGCCCAATGACTGAGCCACCCAGGGGCCCCAAAAGGTTGCCATTCTTAACATATTGTCAATGGAATTGAACAAGATAAATACTAAGACTAAAATATTGTCAGTCTTGAGCTCCAGGAGGGCAGAGGCATAACTATGTTGTTTACCCATTATACCCATTAGCATTATGCCCAGATACATTATAAGGAATTAATCTGTATTGAATGAATAGAGAAATGGCCAAACCTGCAAAGGTGGCTAAAGAAGGGAGGAAAACAGAGGAGAAAAGGAAATTCGCACAAATGGCAAATAGACATGAAAAAATTCTCTCAGCAATAATAAAAATGCAATTAAGACTATGATGAGAGATTAGGAAGGGTTTTTTGTGTATATTTGATAATAGATGCAGTAACCAGATAGGCAATATCGCTTACAGCGAGAAGTGTTTCGAAGGGCAGGTGATAAAGTCATATTGTAGCCTATGTAATTCTAGGAGTCTAACCTAAAGAAGTACAACACTGGAAAGATAAATCTTCTAGAACTCTTGAACTCTTTAAATCTGTGTTTCCAAACTCTGTTCCGAAGAGCTCTGGGGTCCCGCAGGAAGGTCCCAGAATACGCCTCAAAGATGAGGAAGAAGGTTCCTTTAACTCTGCATCTGACTTGTATTTATACGTTGGAGGCAATATAAGAATATTTTCTTAAAGTTTCCACTGAAAACATAAAAGTTTGAACACCACTATACTGTACTATTTGATTTCAATAAAATGTAATGGACTGTTACTTCTCAAAAACTACTGGAGAAGTAGGAACAATAGTCGAAACATACATTCCCCCAACACTGGCCTCACAGTAATTTAAATTCCTGCTTTAGGAAACTTGTAAATCTTTTTATAATTACCTTGTAAGTAGTCCAAATCTCAGATATAAAATCTGAGAATATCCAGGCCTGTCTCTTAAGAAATAAAAGATTCGTGTACTAAGATGTTCACCAGCGTTGTTTAATATGGTAAGTTTGTCCTAACAAGAACCAACTTCCACTCAGATGTCTCAACAGAAGAGATTTTATTGAAGAGACTATTTACAGAAGTTCTGGGTTAGGTTTACTGTAGGGTGATGGGATATAACATGACACGAGAGATGATTAGAGACCTGGAGGTACCCAGGCTCTTGCAACATAAGAAGCTGTTACTACTGCTAGGACTGAAGGGATAAGGGGAGGAGATCAAATGAACAGAGCAGTGAAGGGGGGAGCTGCCTTGCCTTAGAGGTTCAAATGGGGAAAACAGGTAGGAATAAATACTCCAACTTTTCTCCTTCTCTACCCTCCAACATATTGTTGGTATCGCCCACTGGTCAATCTTATCTGCAAGCCAGCTGGCAAGAAAGCCCAGAGAAAATAGTTTATGAAAGCTCTGCCTTGAGAGAGACAAGAATCTAGCAGAGAAGGATGGAAAATAGATCTGGCAGAGAGCTAGTAGAAAATAACCAGCATACTTACAATAGTGAAATATTGGGAACACTGATCCAATAATAAAGCAATGCTTAACTAAATGATGGTATTAGCCATTCTCTAATTAAGTAAATAATGGTACTCAAAAGACCATTATGCATTCATGGAGCACAGAAGAGATAGCAAACAGCCCCATCTGGGAGAGTGAATTCAGATTTTCTCAAATTGCCAACTAAGGTGCTTTCTTGTTGCCTAAGTGAAGTTTCTTATATTTTTACTTATTACAAAAGAATACATATTTACTATAGGAAGCACACACATAACAGAAAACCAAATATCTACTATCTCACCCCTACCCCAATACCACTATCAACATCTCAGTGTGCTTATATCTTTCTAGATCTTTTTCTCTGCACACAGACACAGGAGTATGTTGTATTTGGGATGATAACATAGATATGGTTTTCTTAATTGAATCTTTCCTGTAATAAGTCATGAGCACTATCTCATGCAATAAATATCATTCTGCAACTTTTTAAAAGATTTTAAACTTTTAAATTCTTGTCTCCTCGTATCTGGTTGTAACCAATTTCTATCCTCAGACATTCAGTGTGCTTTCTCTTTCGGCTATTACCAAACACACTGTGATGAGCTTTCTTGTAGTCTGCTCTGCACACATCACTGCCCTCACGCCAATTTCAGGCCACAGCCTGTTTTTCTACAGCCCTCAAGCTAATAGCTCTCATATTTTTAAAGGATTTTAAGAACAAAAGCACATACACCAAGAAGAAAAGCAACAGAGACATATGTGGCTTGCAAAGCCTAAAGTATTTACTATCTGGGCTTTTACAGAAAACATTTGTCAATCCCTCTACTATGAATTCCCAGAAATGCAGTTTTTGAGTCAAAGGGTGTGAGCACTTTTGGGGCTTTTACTGCATTTAGCCAAATTGCCCTCCAGAAACACTGAAGCAATTTATGTCCTTCTCAGTACTGAGTTTGGTCATTTGCCACACATCCCGCCTCAAGGGTCCTTGGCCTAAATCACTAGCTTTTATTCTCAGTCAACTCGATTGTGCATTAGCTTTTTAAGTTTTCGCTTCCCTTAAAATGGCGTTTGGCCATTTACATTTTTCTTCCATGACTTAACTAATTTACATTTTTGTCCATTTTTTAACAGGATATTTATACTTTCTTTGTAAGACTTCTGTTTAAAAAAATGTTACTCTCCTATCTTGAAGATTTTGCAAATTTTTGGTTTTTACTTGTCTTTCAATTTAATGGGTCTTTCTGATAAAAGAAATTAAAACTTCTCTAGTCAAGTCTGTCATTTTTTCCTTTGTAATTTTGCCCTTTGTTCCCATTTTACTTTCAGATTAAAACCAATTCAGTTATATTTTCTCCTTGAACTTTTAAGACTTTTTTTTAAGATTTGATTTATTTATTTGAGAGAGAAAAAGAGAGACTGTGCAAGAGCAGGGGGAGGGGCAGAGAGAGAAGCCGACTGCCCCCATGAGCAGGGAGCCCCTTGTGGAGCTCCAGGACCTGAGCGCAAGGCAGCCACCTAACCGCTTAACCGATTGAGCCGCCCAAACTTTGAAGACTTCTGAACAATTTAAATCTTTTAATCCTTCTCAAATTTAGTGTCAGAGAAAGGCTTTTAAAGCATGCAAAAGTAATATAATGTGAATTCTGGAGTCATACTGCTGGGTTCAAATTTGGCCTCACCACATACTATATGTTTAAATAAATTATCTGACTTCTCAAAGTCAATTTTATTCTTTATTAAGTGGAGATAACAGTAGTGCCTACTATGGGATTCACGTAAGAATGAATAGCTATAAAACACAAAAAGCACCTAGTAGAGTCCCATTAGATATTATCATAGCAGCTAGAGAATCCTCCAGGCAAAAGAACTTGAGTTCTGTCAAGCTAGAGACCAGAGAAGCCAGATGGGAGCAGAAAGATGAGTTCACTCTGGGAGATGTAAAGTTTTAAGTGCCATTTCCTGAAGTCTGACAAGTCAGATCTTGCCCTAGTCTCGTGTCTTGGTGGTTCCTCACTGCTCCAGGACCAAGTGTTGACAACTCAAGGGAGTGTTGGGCAGTTGGGGAAAATACAGATAAGAAAACCTGCCAGCTGGAATTTTACAACCGTTTCCCAATTACTTGCCACGGAATGAGTTACAGGTTTATAGATACTGGTTTCCTTGGCGCTCCAGGCGGAAGGGCCCAGTGAGTCCAGCGGCAGCAGCCTCTTTCGTTTACCCTATTTTGGGCCTTGCAGACTTGATCATCTCTTAAGCGGGCTACGAAGAGAAAGGATGTGCAGAAGGCCCAGTGGGCTCACAAACATTCAATTTGCTGGGCCAGCTGCCAGGCGCCTTCTACTCAAAATTTTTATGTTGCTTTTTCAAAACTTCGACTCCTCCTCCAATTCAAAACCATTTTTAAGGTATACTGAATGCCACAGTTTAAAGGGTTGAAGAGAGAGAAGTCCCCTACCCATGGTGTGCTTCCTGTCAAGGTGCCCTAGGCCCACACCTTATAAGGCAAGCGCCCAGAAGACACTGCTGCGCTTTGAACCACCACCAGCACACTTGACATTTCTTTTAGAATAATGGGACCCGACTGCCACGGGCAGGAAGTCTTATTCGCCCCGCCGCCAACCCTGCTGCCAAAGCCTTAATCTCCAAGGAAGTGTACTGGAAAATGGAGGAGGAAGATTTTACAAGCGAATTTGTGGGCGGCTGCAAAGAAAGAACAGAAACAGTGGGTGAGGTGACCCGGAGCCCTTTTCTTCCTAGCACCCCCCACCCTGAATCATCACGCTCCACTTGTGACGTAACAGACGCCTGGCCCCGGCGGGCGTGGGATGCCCTCGCCCCCCCCTCCACCCCCAGCGCCCCCCTCTCCCCGCCCGCCCCGCGAGCCTTGAGGAGTCACCGCGTTTCCACGCCGCGGTCCCTGGGGAGCCGAGGGGGCGGCTGCCCCGCGGATGCTGACGTCTGCGAGCCACGGCCGAGCCAGGCAGCGAGCGCTACGGCCGGCTTCGCCTTCCCCTCGGGCGGCCTCCGCCGAGCTCCCCGCCCCTCGCGGTGGCTCTGAGCCGGCGGCCAGACGCCGGCAGCCCCTCCGCTAGCCTGGGCGCCCGCCCGCCACCTCCGCCGCCGCCGCATTTTCCTCCTCCTCCTCCTCCCCCGCCTCTTCCGTTTCTGGAGGGAAAGGCTGCAGCCTCCTTCGCTCCGCATCCCCGGCTTAGGTAATACGTTTTCCTTCTCAAACGTGTCTCTCGCGACCCGCCACTGCTTCCCTACTCCTCGGATCTGAGGGATCTGGGTCCCCGGGCTGGGCGACCAGCACGCGCCCCATCGCCCCTGCGGAAGGTAGGTGAGTTGATCGGGGCCGGGAGGCTCGGTGCTTCTCCGCCCCGGGCCTGCGACGACCTCTGCCCGCGGCAGCCAGGCTGCCGCCCGGCCCGGCCCGCCTTGCCCCGCATCGCTGCTGCGGCCGGCTGGGCGGAGGAGCTCGCGAATCTCGCGGCTTCCCCCGCCCGGCAGAAATGACCCGAAACAAATAGGGGGTGGGAAGAAAGGTTAGCAAACAACTTTGTTAAAAAAAAAAAAAAAAAAAAATCGATCGTTATTCGCATTTCTAAGCCGAAGAAGCTGACAGTTGTGGAGAGCAGCGGCCCCGGTTCAACATCAACAGGTAGATGGCGTAGCTGTCAAGCGCCCCTTGGTTTTGCTTTGGGAGATGCTTCTAAGTGTCCATAGCTGCTGGCTGCCGCTAGTGACCTACTAGATGAGTGTCAAATAAACATGATGGGACTATATTTAGAAAAGTCTTTACTTCCTTGCTTTTAATTCTCTGCATTTTGAAAGGCGGTTTTCTGAAATGTTGCGTTTATAGTTGGTGTGGCCAGAACAGTAGGTGGGAAAAATTTAACAGGGGTTTGGCCGGATGTTGGACACTGTTAACACGAAGAGCGTGAAAAAAAAAAAAAAATCCCTAGATTATTTAGTCCGTCCATGAAGAATACATATAAACTATTAAGGTGTGTATTGGGGGGATTTCCCATTCTAAAGCTAATTTTAAGGCGTTGAATAGGCAGAACTTTGCCCACTGTGTGAGTGGAATTGACTTCAAAAGAGCAGTGGGTTAAGGCTATGTGGAGAGACCACATATGAATCCCACATGTCGAATAAAACATTTTTTGGGGGCTCTTTTCTTGTGATTCCTAACTTTGAAATCAAACAAGTTTAAGGCTCAGCCCTGCTCCGCCCTATAATAGTCTAATGATGAAAATAATCCACTGAACTACTATTGACTGATGAATTAGCTAAGTGACCTTATTTTTCACTTAAAAAATAGGAAATATAAAGGAAAAAAATAAAGGCAATGGAAGAGTTCATTTATCAACACATATTTGAATTCTTATTTAGAAGCTACTTTATTTTTAAGCTTTTGTGGATTTTTATACTACTCTTGAAGTTAGTTCTTGGTCATTAAGAGGATTGCAGAAGTTGCATAAAGTTACACTTTTTGCATAGAATAAGCTGCCATTTCTATCCATGCTTTTGGACTAAACCACCACATGCTTGGAGATTGCAGCCTGGGCTTGCCGTTTGATGTGAAATATCTCATTACAGATTTAAATTATAACTATACTTGTGGTAGTTCTAAAAAAAATGAAAATATGTCTTATTGGACATACAAGGACTGTGAAAGTTATAAAGTTATTCCTTATATATGTATTTCTTTTATTTCTGTCTCTGATAACAATTAAGAAATGTTTTATTCTACCTCATCTTGTAGGTAAATTGTGTAAAAAATAAAATTATGTTATATAAAGTGATTAATAAAAACAGATGTTTTCTTCATTTATGAAAGGTGAGGATGGTATACATGAGAACTTTTTCTGGCTGTGTGTCCTTCCATAAATGTCCTTGTTACAATATTTTGAAGCTTGTAATGAAGTTAATAAAACTCTGTACATTAGTGTTTTTGTTTGTTTTAGAGTTTAGAAACAAAGGCAGAGTTTTGTTTCCCAAATTTGCCTAATTTAAAAAATTACATCAGGTGGTGGACACCTGGGGGACAGGGCAGCAAAGGTGGTTTAAAAAGATTCCCAGGTTGCAACTTGGGACTTCCTGAATCAGAAACTCTAAAGTTAGGAGATGATATTTCAAATAGGTCAAATTAAAAAAAAAAAATCAAGGTCGGAAAACACAGGTGGGGAGTATTGCTGCTGTAATGAAGAGCTGAGATAACCTCTTCTCTTTCCTGTACATACAATATTCTTCAGTGAAAGCTGGGGTTTTACTAGTGTGATGATGTCACCCATTTTAGGAAATCTGAAACTTTTATATTCTTGTGTAGTCAAACCTCCTGGTGACTAACCCTAGCAAACATTTTTGCACGTTTAGTCTCTTTTGTGTGGTACGCAGTGTTAGTTCAAGTCCTCTAATGTTATAGGAACCTTTTATTAATGAGCTTCTAATGTAGATTCCTGTGACTAGTAAACCACAGCAAAATCCTGTGCTTGATCATTTGTCTTCCGTATAACATATTTATTTGCTGCCCCTTTTGTGCTCCTAACTAGAGAAGACAAGCTTGCGAATTTTAGTAACTTATTTAGAGCTTTTATTAAAATGACCTAACCCCATCCCCCCCCCAAAAAAGCTTTTTGGGGGGCATAAAATGTGGTCAATTATATAAAAAAACAAATTAGCAAAGCAGAGTATTAAACATCTATAAAAGAACATGTTAAGATGAATTACCACAATGGAAAGGGTCAGAGTTTTTTTCTTTTTCTTCTCTCTCCATTCCTTTTCTTTATTTCTCATTTTCTTTTCTTTTGAGGGGTGGAGAGGGTCGTTTGCTGGCTTTTTTTTTTTAAACAACTAAATGTTTAAAATCTCCTTAGTTATCCAAGTTTAAATTAATGTAAATATTTGCTAACTTTATCAATAGATACTTAAACCTGTCCTTTACAGAGCAATGATGGTAGGTTTCCCACAATACAAATGAGAATTAAAATTAATAGCAAAAGAGTTAAATTCAAATGACCAAAGGAGATTGGTCTTTAATATTGCTAAAAGAGAGCCTAATTTAGTTACAGTGATGTCATAATTTTTCATTATCTGTTGCTTTTTAAATAGAATCTGATCTTCCAAATTCTAGAACACTTCCCAGAGTTTTTTTAGGAGTTTGTAAGAATCATTTATAATCACATATAATCCCAGTTTGATCTGGAAATAACAGGTCTGTTTTAAAAATACCGCTGATGGTTGGGGCACCTGGGTGGCTCAGATGGTTGAGTGTCTGCCTTGGGCTTAGGTCGTTATCGCCAGGTTCTGGGATCGAGTCCCTTGGCTGGCTCTCAGCTCAGTGGGGAGCTTGTTTCTCCCTCTCCCTCTGCTTCTTCCTCTGCTTGTGTGCTCTCTCTCTTTCTCGAAGGAATAAATAAAATCTTTTAAAAAGATATGGCTGATAGTTAGCATCATTGTAGGGGAGATAGAAATAAAGAATCAGATTGAGAAGATAAGTATTACCCAGCTTAGACAGTTATCCATGGTACAGCATTAGCAAGAATGAATGAGAATATAGTAGATTTACGTATTGGCTCTACTGAAACATTTGTCTTTTTACTATTTTGAACTTTTCAAGTAAAAGGACTATATTCTTTTATTTATGTTTTTCTTTAAAGGCAAATGTTACATTCAATATTGGATATTGATTTATTCAACACTAGTAAATATCTGTTAAAAATCAAATTTCGCAAAAAAAAAAAATCAACTTTTGCCTCTACAAAGTGGAAGTAGAATGACAGGAGATATTCTGCTAAACCCAGTTTGCAAAAAATGATACATAATGTGATCTATGACCTTTGCTTCCCTAATATTCACAGAATGTATTTTGGTCATGTTATTTTATAATTACAGTAAAAAAAATAATAGCCATCTTCCAAAAAATCTGTAAAGAGCTCCTTTGAATCATATTTTCTGACAGTTATAATCTGAAAACTTGCATAATGAGTAATCCCTTACAGATGAATTTGGGTGTAAGACAGTCCTTTTAAACATGTTTATCTCCAAGGAAATGAAAATCAATGAACAAAACTCCCACTTTATGTCATGAGGAGATGGGAAAAAAATGTGTATCCTGCTCTCAAGGGATTTATAGTCTATTAGAGAATAATGATGCTCAAGGACTGGCTTGGATGAGGGGCTTAGGCCCTCATAATGTTCATTAGCCCCTCCACCCACATCCAAACTACTACATATGAACATAGAATCTCAGTATCAAGAACCAGTGTGATTCCTGTAAAAAAAAATCAACTTGAAAACAATAGCCCAGTGCCCTTCTTTCAACCTAATTTTTCATGCTCATCCATCCCCCAACCTCATTTTTTCCATTCAATCAACAAATATTTATCATTTACCTCAATTAGGTAAATGATAAATATCAGCAGTTTTTAAATTGTGCATTTTGGGGGTGTCTGGGTGGCTCAGTCAGTTAAGCATCTGCCTTCAGCTCAGGTTGTGACCCCAGGGTCCTGGGATCGAGTCCCGTGTTGGGCTCCCTGCTCAATGGGGCGTCTGCTTCTCCCTCTGCCTCTGCCCCTCCCCAACCTGCTGGTACCCTCTTTGCTCTCTCTTGCATGCACATGTACTCTCTCTCATATAAATAAATAAAAATAAATAAAATGTGCATTTTTCAAACCTATAATTTTATTTTTCGACTCTTTAAAAATTGCAGTAAAATATAAATAACATAAAATTAACTATCTTAACCATTTTCAAGTGTATAATTCACTAGCATTAAGTACATTCCCTTTGCTCTGCAATCGTCACTACTATCCATCTCCAGAACTTTTCCTCATCTCAAAATGATACTCTGGACCCTTTAAAAAATAACTCCCACTCTCCTCTTCCTCCAGCCACACTAGCCACTGTTCTATTTTCTGTTTCTACAAATTCAACTACTCTGGTTACCTCACATAAGTGGAATCGTACAATATTTGTTCTTTTGTCTGGCTTATTTCACTTAGCATAATGTTTCCAAGGTTCATCCACATCGTAGAATGTACCAGAATTTCATTCCTCTTTAAGACTGGATAATATTCCCATGGGGCGCCTGGGTGGCTCAGTCAGTTAAGTGGCTGTCCTCAGCTCTGGTCATGATCCCAGGGTCCTAGGATAGAGCCCTGCATTGGGCTCCCTGCTCAGTGGAGAGCCTGCTTCTCCCTCTCCCTCTGCCTGCTGCTCTGTCTACTTGTGTTCTTTCCATCTGTCAAATAAATAAATAAAATCTTAAAAAAAAAAGAAGCTGGATAATATTCCCTAACCTCTTTTATTTGGAAAATAAATATAAAAAATAGGGAAGTTTTGAACTAGAATAGACCATAGAAATCATCTCCTTCAAGCTCTGTGTCACTCCTTTCCTTTCCTTTTTTATGTTTACAAAAATAAGGAACACAAGTCTCTTGTTGGGGGACTTGGAACACCTGGTTGGTTCAAGGCAAAGCAGAACCCAAGAACCAGCTTTATTATGGCCTACACAAAAGCTCTTCCTATCAAGAAGCGTGGGCAGACAATAAAAGGCAAGTGTTAAATGAGTTGGTGCCAAACGTAAGTGTTGCAGATGTTCAGAAAAAAAGATGAAATGATTGAAAAATGTTACCTTTGAAAGGAAACATTGAAATAGATTTGAAGAGTAGTAAGACTAGATTCTGATTAACAATTATCACAACTATAAATTACATCCTACTGGAAAAGATTCTTTCTACAAGTCATACATCTCATGTCTTTTCTTTCTGTCTTGAATTATACATATATTTGTATTCTTAAGAATATGTATTCTTTCCTATAGTTAAGATAATTACACTGAATCTGCTATTTTTTCATATTCTGTGGGATTTCGGGCTACATTTGTGACACCATGGTCATTCTAAACACATCCTTGACCATTTTATGAAAATTTAAACATATAGTTGAAACACAGCAGAAAGAAAACTAAATGGATGGAGTTTCTATTTAGTGAAAATGTTCCTAACTATGGAGAAGAAGCTAAAAACGGGTCACTATCAAATTTAAAAGTATTTCTGAATGGAATACTTTTTCATAGTTTTCAAATGAATTCTGGGAAATCTTTCAATGGACACTTCGTGCAAGTATCATGCTAATGTGGAACACTACTTAGGTAGGTCAATTTGCATTTTTTGTTGTTGTTCCCAGCATTTAATTTTTGTCACAAAGAAGGCAATATAAGTTGACCCTTCAGCTGACCAAGGCCCATCATTCTTGGTTGCAATAGCCATAGGATTCTCTGTTCTGCTTCTAAGTAACAAATGAGACACAGAGCTGACTGGTGAATCTCCTGTTTCCTTAAATTTTCAGATAAAAATCAAGCAGGGCGATGTTCCCTGTTCTCAATCTAGATCTCCTGAATCAGTATATCCAAGGGAAAGTCTAAATATCTGTATTCTTTTTTTTTTTTTAAGAATTTTAAATTTTTGTTTATTTGACAGAGAAAGAGAGACAGCAAGAGAGGGAACACAAGAAGAAGGCGTGGGAGAGGGAGAAGCAGGCTTCTCGCTGAGCAGGGAGCCCGATAAGGGGCTCAATCCCAGGACCCTGGGATCATGACCTGAGCCGAAGGCAGAGGCTTAACGACTGAGCCACCCAGGTGCCCCTAAATATCTGTATTCTTAACAAGTGTCCCAAGGAGTTCTTGATCTTCCTGATTTGGAAGACACTGCTTCCGCCCAAGATCCCGTTTGTAAGTTACCAGCACATTGGAAACAGAAGACATTTTTTTTTCTCCCCAAATATGTTTATTTTAATTTTTCAGTGTTACAAGATTGATTGTTCATGCACCACACCCAGTGCTCCATGCAATACGTGCCCTTCTCAATACCCACCACCAGGCTCGCCCACCCCCCCACCCCCTCCCCTCCAAAACCCTCAGTTTGTTGCTCAGAGTCCACAGTCTCTCCTGGTTCATCACCCCCT
>JAPYYJ010000914.1:0-14946 GCA_028533885.1 Nasua narica
AGAAAGGGTCAGTATTTATATTTCGGAAATTTCACTTTTTTGGAAAACACCTAAGAAAAAAAACTTATAGGTTAACTTAGATGCTTGTGAAGAGGTACACAGCTGTCAAAATTTTGTATAGGGTTATACAGGGAAAGTAATTTGAGGACCACCGCTTTGTACCATTCCATTAGCGAGCATTCTCTTCATTTGCTATTTTGCTCTAGAGGTCTGGCTAGTCTGCTATTACTGCTATCATCAGGGAAAAGATGACTTACTTAGAAGTTCACCTGAATTTCCCTGTGTGCTCCTTCCCCTCTGCTATTATCCCAGGCTAACACCTCTGTGCAGTGCGGGGGGGGGGGGGGCTGGCCCCTGCCTACCTCTTGTTACACTGGTTACAGTAGCCCCGGCTTTTCTGCTTCCCACCCGGACTCTCCTTGATGACAGAACAACCTGACCTGCAGGAACTGGGCCTCAGTCCCAGCATCCTCTAATACTCAACAGTAACACAGACTGTTCTAGAATCAACACACACTGGGGCCTCTATTTTACTACATGCAACTGTGGAACAAGTCATCCTGTCTCCCTGAACTTTAATATTCTCATCTGTAAAGAGAGGATTTACAAAACACCTTTAGCCTATCTCTTGAGGGGTAGGGGCTGAAATAGAACAAGAAAGCTCTTCGAAAACTCGAGTGCATAATTATACAAGAAATCTCTAAGCTCCTCTTAAATTGCTTGGCAAGCTGAAGTAAATTCAGTAGCATTTTCTGTTACAGATGCATCTTTAAAAATAACGAAACAAAACAAAACAGAACACGAATCTGGCAAATACCCCACCAAGGGCGACATGGTGTGCATGTTTCTGGGAGAGAGGGGGAGGGCAGGCTGAAGAATATAGGGAAGAAGCTCAAATTCTGGCTCTAATTTGCCGAAAGCCCTCGTCTGACATGTTCTCCTACTCTCTTGTGCTCATGACAAAGAAATATAACCTTTGGCCAATTGCATTTTTGTTCCACTGGTAACTAGGTTAATGTGACCTGACAGGGCTGGAGGAGACAGTGCGGGAAGAAATACTATCTGTGCTTTTGTGCAGCTTGATATAACAAAGGTAAACTGGGTTGAGTATAAAGGTTTGCCAGAAAAAAAGAGAGATGATTTCACTACAAAGGATGTTGCGGGATAGTATTTTACAAGCAACCTTTTTGATATACATTATAGGTGGTTACATTCTCACTGCCCTAAAAAATGCCCAGAATGGTTGTACCTGATTTTAATCAATCCATACTTTTTACCCATCCTGTTTGATATATAATAGTTCTGAACATCATGGGTTAGTGTGAAGGTAAATTAGATAATTTTGTTAATATTGTCTAATCAAAAGCTTTGAGGTCTGACTTTTTGCAATAAGTTTTGCAAATATTAATATTTATGAATATGTATTTATTCCCCTTGTGATAGAGAAGGGGTTTGTATCCCATCTCCTGGGGTCTGCTTGGCACAGCAGGCAGCCTCAGGAGCCCTTGGGCTCACTGGGCATGAGCAAGAGGTCCGTGAACTTGGTGGCAGTGCTAATCAAATACGGAAGTGGTACTTATGTTTCTGATAGTCCCTTACGCAATCACAGTGGCTGAGTGGACTCTCCATGGGGACCTTAATCCTGGGCTGCAGTGTGGGTCTTCTGAAGAGAGGAGACCCTTTGACTTTCAACATGGATAAGATCGAAGAATGTAGTCTACGGCCATACCACCCTGAACAAGCCCGATCTCGTCTGATCTCGGAAGCTAAGCAGGGTCGGGCCTGGTTAGTACTTAGATGGGAAGATCGAAGAATGTAAGCTCAGCTGAGTTGGGATGGACCATATGTGAAAAAGAAACATCATAAATCTGACATCACGTATGCATGTGTTAATAAGATGAAAATAATGCCTGTCTCAAAACATCAATGTTATATATACTACACTCACCTCAAGTGAGCTAGCATGTACGATATGCTTGTCAGACAGCATATTTCAGAAGTAGTTGTTACATGATTATTGAGTACGTGATGCTTTTTTCCCCAATAGGAACACCAGCGTGACCACCATTGCTTTGACTATTTGTTCGATAACTGTTTGATTACTCCCCTGTAATGGATACAGTTACTGGGTGGGTCTAAGGCTGTCCATATACTTCTAAATACAGAACTTGTCTGAAGATGCATGGAGTCAAGGCAAGTTTATCTAGAGTAGAGATGTGACATTCCTTGAGTTAGGGTAGAGCCAAGTAAACATAATACATTGTCCGAAAAGTCCACATAGGTCTGTCCTTGAAGTCTGTCGTCATACGGAATAGGCAATGTGTCTGTTTTCTTACAAACTTGTCCACGTGGAAAACCACAGTAAGCTTTCTATACAGAATGTAGGGCGAAGGCCCACCCGGTATACGCAGGGTTGCTTGCTGTCATTCCTGCAGGAAGGGAGAATAGTGCACGGGGGAGAAATAGGAAACTTCTCATGCAGGACTCATGTGCAGCCAGAGAGAAAGGAAAATAGAAAAATAAACCATGGATTTGTCTTTTTTGCAGGATTAGTACATTGGAAAGTGCTGTATCGATATTAGCTATCGGAATGATCATCACGCATATGGCTCTTTGGAGTAATGCTTGTCAGTGTGTTAGCCTCGGAAAATGAGCAACATACATTTCGTTCAACTCACTGGTAGACATTTTACAGACAGCAGGACATATGTGGCCATGTTGTTTAATAAACAGAAGCACAGGAAAGGCCAGGTCTGCATGGTCTCAGCACTATGGCAAAGTTCTTCATGGAATTTTTTGTTTCAGTAATTTCAGATCAGGACGGCGGTCGATTGCTACAGACTTTTTTTTTTAAGTTGTGCTTCTTTCAGAGACAGAAGGAAGGTCAGTCTCACTTTGCGAAAGAGAAAGAAAGGTGACTCTTGTCATTATAACAAAATGTAGCGGGTCCCCAGGTGTAATCTGGAGGAAAAGGAGACAAGGTCCCGTATAATGTCGCAGCTGAGAGGGAGCTGCCACCAACGAGCTTCTCAGAAGAACAATGACTCATTAGGCCCAGGCTCTGTAACAGATGCGCGTCCCCCAACAACTGGCTTCCCTCCAAAACCGGGAAGGAATAAGGAGGGCAGAACCAGGAGGAGGCTACCAGAGCCTCGCCTGACGGGGAGCCCTTCTAGTAGGCGTAGAGCAATCAGAAAAGTGCTTTGGAATCACAAAATTAAAAAACAAGTGTCAGCTGTGGGAGATGTAGAAATGCAAATAAGTACGAATGCAAATAGGACGGATAAATGAAAGTGTGCAATCACCCAGAGCTATGTTTACAACCTGAAGGCAACTCCGTCTATAATTATCTGGGTACCATTAACTGCGTGGGAGCAGCTATCAAGGGGCACATAAAAGATACCACCTGAAGTTAAACATCTTCCCTTTCCGATGATAAAGCAAGATCTCTAAGAGCATTAAATCTACCCTGAACTAAACCAGTTTGTGCAGAAGGGCTGGAAGTGTACCTCTGGTGAAATAAAGAAGCTGAATTTTCATTATTTACCGCATGTCTTAACATAATCCTAACCATTAACTAAAAAATAGATGATGGGAGATTTGGCCTCACTGGATCTGTACGGAAACCTCCCACATTGTCGGCTTGGATTCTCACAGTCCCTTCCTGAGGCGGGGTCCTGAGCCATCACGGACTTGGTCAGGGTTGCCCAACCAAAGGTACTCAGGCCACTATTTTGATCCTGGATTTTCTATGGCACCACAAGCTCCCAATCCAGGGCGATTTTGCCCACCAGGGGACATGTGACCGTGTTGGGAAGCATTTTTGGTTTTCAGCTAGGAGTTGCTACTGGTTTCCAGTGGGTGGAGGCCAGGGATGTGCCCCCATGATGAACCGTCTGGGCCAAAATGTCGGCAGTGCCTGAGCCTGAGGTGGAGAAGCTGGCATTATACTGGGGCCGCCACTGTGCAGGCGAAACCTCCAGACGGATAGAGGTGTTTGGGTAAGAGGCAGCCTCAGACCCAGAGTCCTTTCCAAGGGTCTGGCCGTTGCTGCAAGAGAATAAGAAAGTTCCTGGTTCCACCTCACAGGGAGGCAGACAAGAGGTGAGGCACTAAAAATTCATAACATATCTGTCAGAAGCACATTCTGAGATTGCTTGGATCTAAATTGCCCTTTCAAAACCCAAGAGAAATTTCCAGTGCGGCCCGAAGCTCTTGATGGCTCCCTAACACCGTTCGGCACTGAAGTTAGAAAGTAGAATGGCTCTGGGTTTTCCGCGGGTTCTTTATTTGTCTTCGGGAATATTAAAGACCGTCCCCTCACAGAATACAAATCAGAGGCTAATGTGATAAGAGGCCGAACGGATGGCGTCTCTAGAAAATTTAAGATGTAAATGTCCGATGAAAGACAAAAGGAAAGATGGGATCACTTTTGAAAAATCGCGTTGGTAAAGATGTAGAGGATTTTCCTAACAAAAGTGTTCTGAACTAAACGCATCTCAGAGGGATTTTGAATTGAAACCAGCTAAACATCATCGGGGATGCTGGGGTGAAGGTTAGTCAAGCAGTCAGGAAGGGCGGGAAACCTGGTAACTGGCCCAGCCCTGGAAGGTGCTGGATGGAGCCCCACAAGAAGGGCTGGCGACTCGGCTCAGCTCAGCTCCCCCAGGGAGATCCCGGCTGAATCAGGAACTGCAGGGGCTCAGGGGCCCAAGAAGTGCTGAGAAGGTAGCCGCAGAGCGCCTGAGGGTTGACCTGCCCTGGGTCTCCCCATCTCACTTCCAGACCTGCCGTCCCAGCTCCCCCAGGAGAGCTCACGGGGATGAACGACCTCTCCCGGAAGTGGGTCAGACAGAGGACAGCCCCGCCAGGGTCTCAGATGGGAAGCCACGCCCACGAGTTTTTGATCTTCGGCCGCAGCATTGACCAAGACCTCTGACGTAAACCCGGACGTAAGGCGGGCGCGCCGATCACTTTCATTTCCGTCGCAACTTTAATACACGTACAGGTGCCAAACTAGCCCTGAGTTATTTGAAATTACAGCAGGCAGAAGAGAGGCCTTCTCAAAGCCTGTCAGAGGATTTTTAATCATCTTTAAGTAAACTTCAATTTCTCTGAAATTGAAGGGGAATTATTGCTCCACTTCAAAATTCAGTACAGATTCATTGAAGGGGCTATTAGTGATAATAACAAATAGCCTTTATTCAAAACCATTCCTTAGGAGGATTTAAAAAGTCCTGGGCTTTGTCTTCTTTGTGAACCCGTACACCCACTTCGGCCCTAGTGGGTGAGTACAGCAAGGCCCTGAAGAGAATGCCAGGCTCCCCGCTGCTTGCTCGTGGGGGCGGGGGGGGTGGGGGTGGGAGCATGGCTCCCCCCACCCTGGACCGGAGCTGTGGGGGCCACTGCCTGCTCACAGGGTGGTGGTCCCCGGGAGCAGGGGTGGCTTCGGCTGGCTTGGATGGGACGGGCTGCATTCCCAGCTGGACGGGGCCCCGGACTGCGCGGCTCCTTCAGTGGTTTCACTTCCATACAAACACCACGTGCGCTCGCAGGACGAGGCCGCTGAAATGCGGCCGGCAGAGATCAGCGCTTAAAGGGAACGGCTGAGAAGGCAGAAAGGGGGGGGTCTGTCTGTCCCCGTTCATTCTGGAGATAATGGTACATGTGTGTCCACTTCTCTGCTGTCACTTTAACAGGAGCTCCCTCTCTTTCGATGCCAGGGTCCACCCTGCTAATGGGTTACAAAGGTGTCTATTTTAGAGATGGGAAAATCGGGGTTCCCAATGTTTAACTGACCTGCTCAAGGTTGAGAAGATGGGGGTTTGGATCAGGGAGCTGAGGTCCTCTGATACCCGCGGTCCTTCCTGCGCTAGTGTGCCCCCGCGTGCAAGGCCGCTGGCCAAATTAAAGCAGCAGTTAGTGGCATCAGGACGTGGAACAGGCTGAGTGACCCTCGGGAAGGTTATTATTAAGTGCCCCCTTGAAGGTAAAGCTCATTATCTTACTAGATTCATAACATCCTAATGAAGGGAGCTGACAGCGGGGTAGCACATCACACTGCACAGTTATTAACCGCAGTGCGTTAACAGTCATTTACATGAAGAGCCAGTTTTTAAAATGGTCACGGCCACTCCCCCCCAAAAAAGTCCTGCACTGTCAGCACAGCAGTGTATGGCCAATCTTGGTAAAACGTATGGCTACCTTTGGTAAAAATAAATGTGTTCCAGCTCCTAACATCACTCCTAGCTTATGCTGGTTTTCCGGGAGGCCGAGTCCCGGATAAATGGAGAGAGTGGAGGAATCTGAGCATTCTGCTGGTACAGATGCCTCTCCTAGTGGTCTTTGGCTTCAGCAATGAACGCACTGCTGAACTG
This sequence comes from Nasua narica, assembly GCA_028533885.1. Lineage (NCBI taxonomy): Eukaryota > Metazoa > Chordata > Mammalia > Carnivora > Procyonidae > Nasua > Nasua narica. The sequence continues at coordinate 6,378 of JAPYYJ010000914.1, forward strand.
CGGTCGCTAAGGATTCCGTGACTTTACAGGACAGGGGTAAAAGTACCAGTGTGAGTAGTCTGTTCATATTTGATTTACATGGAACGCAGTTCAGTGTGCGCTAATGAACCACAAGGCACTGGTTACGGGCTTTAGATGTGCCTGCGGGTGGCTGATTGCGGGTCAGGGAGCAGTCTGGTTCACATGTGCTGGGAACCGGGCAGCCCGGATCCCAGGAGTGGGGAGCGCCCAGCTCCGATGCCTCTCCTCGCTGAGCTTCCTCAGGAAACTCTCGTGTCGGGAAGAGGCTCCCAGCACCTGCCAATTTGTCCCCACCGCTGAAGAGATGATTAAGATTCTCAACCACAAAGACACACTCTCTGAGAACATTATCCACGAGCTGTTTAGCCAAACAACCAAAGCACCTTCCTCCAGGAATGCATCTGTGTGTCAACTCTCAGTTCATTGGATCGGGTGGACTTGTTGACAATGTTTCCGTTTCCATGCGTTGTTTCTCTGTTTAGACCCGGAGCTGGTGGCTCCTGCATTGCTCTCCGGTGCTCGGAGAAGTCCCTGCAGGACCCGGTTAGTGGAACACGTACAGCAGGCATTCAGTCCACAAATATTAATTGATGTGGTGAGGTTGTGCTCTGAAAAGCTGAATTCCTCCTGAGAGGCTAATTCACTGTGCTCAGCCTGTCTGCGGGTAGCAAGGGCTTCTGAGCAAAAGGGAGCTTTGGACAAGAGCTACTGTGTGATGGTGGAGACATTTGTTCCGGTGATGGATGAAATGACACTGCTGACGTGCTGTATGGGCAGAATCTTTACATGTAATTTATTTTGCATTTCAGTTACCTTAGAAAAAGCCTTCCTGGGGTTTTGGCCAGAGGTATGTGTAGGTTATCAGTTTAATGGATTTATTCCTGTTTTGCTAAGGTAAGTAATATTTATTAAAAACCCCACAAAGCCCCGAACTCTCCAGCCTGCATTTTCATTTATTCTTAGCATGATCTTTTCTAGTCAAGGTCTCTGACCCACTGTCTGGTTTTTATTTCCAGGTCACCTCTGCCTGTATTTTACTCTGGATTGCAGGCGCGCCTATCCCGGGCTGGCATTTCATTCATCCTTCACCCAGGATCCCTGAAATACCATGGGCTCAGACTCACAGAAAGCCTGGGCAGGCCACACATGTGCCCCTTCACCTGTCTCACCCTGATCAGATAAGAGAGAGGGAGACGGAAACCAGACCTTAATGATAACCATTGGAGGCTGCCTGACCCGGGGCCAAGAGGACCCATGAAACACCCTCCGTGACAACCTTTTGGTGCTCAGAATGGATGCGGCGGAGGGAGGGCACCTGGGCCTGGGGTGAGGGCACTGCTGTGAGCAGGGTAGGTGCAGGCTTTGTGACCTTAGACAACTGGGATCTTAGGGCCACCTCCCCCTTTCTCCTGCAGATGGACATGTCTGAGAGGGCATAAAGGCACACTGCCAATCCCCTAAGTTTAAAGGCCCCTGTGCCCATTTCCCAGACTTGAAAGCATGTAGAAGTGTATTGGCTGCGTTCCCAGGGGCTGGGAGCAGAGTGACCAGGCAGAACTGTCTGCTGCCCAGCCCAGCTGTTTCCTGGTCATATCTGATGAGTGCAGCATCCTCAAGGCCCAGTGGCTGAAGCTTAGTTCCAGGCCTCTAAACAGTCTTCCTTTGGGTGGGCCTGTGGCACCCATCACTCGGGGAGAGGCTGGCTGGGCCCAGCCTCTTTCGATGGGCCCACCAGCTTCCCCACCCCCTCTCTAGAGCAGCCTCGATTCTGGGAGTGGGTTCCTTTTCCTTAGGGAGAGATCAGAGGCTAGTGTTGGAGATGGCGTGTGGGAAGGAGCCCTTCTCAGTGAGCGCCAGACAGGAAGCAGGGAGTAGGCACGGGGGCACCTGCTCAAACACAGGGAGGCTTTAGGAATGGAAGCTTCCAGCCTCTGCCATCATCCAGGACATGGAGGCCGCAGAAGCTGTGACGGGGCTCAGCATGCAGCGCCTTGGTCTTGGGTCTTTGGGGGAGTTTTGGAAGGCACCAGCCCAGCCACGGTGGCCCAGAGGGGTCTGGCTTAGGGCTCTGACCTGCCACAGGAGGGTGAAGCCCAGGAAGGACCCAGATTCTGGTGCCCTGGAATCCGGCAGCTGAGCTAGCTTTGACTAGTAAAATAAGTTACTAACTTAGAAGCATACGAGGGATAGGATGTTTCTGGGATCCGAGTGTCACAGAAGGAATTCACACCTGTGCCTAGAGCACCTATTTTTACCCTTGTGAACCTGAACTCTACTTTAAAATTTAAACGAAATGGAGCCTCTTTTCTCTCTGTGATTTATAAGCCTCCGCTTTCTATCAAATTAAAGCTCTGCACAGAGGAAATAATTTATCTCATTGAGAAGCCCCCTCCTCCGTGGAGAGCCGAGAGTGGGGGCGCCGCGTGGGGGAAGTTCCAACTGCCGAGCAGACAGCTCTTTGCATTTCTTTCAATTCTCATTTTAATCCCATGATCGATGCCTTTGCCATATACATGCCAAACGACAATAGCAAAAACCTACTAAGTATTCCTAAGTGTACTCAGAAACCGTTCTGCAAGTCCTGGCCACAGCAGCGGCCACATCTCTCCCTCCCAGGTGCGAAGTGAGCTTTTTCTCCTAAGGCTAAACAGAATTTCTTTTATTCCAGTGCAGGGCAGGTGACTTCTTAATGATTTTTAAGGAAAGAACCCAATAGAAGGAAAAGATCCTTTTTTAATCGCATTTTCCTTCTCACCCCACACCGAGCTGTTTCTATAGCAACATCCTACCTGCTCCCAGGATAGCTGAGCGTCCCCGAGAAGGTAACCTGGCAGTGCCTTTTCACTCACAGAAGGGACTGCTGTTCATTGACCAGTTTTTCCCTGGGTGGCTAAATTCTTCAGTTCTCTAGGACATGCTTCATCGAGGGCTTCCTATGGCTAAAACCTAAAATTCACTTCTAACCTCCCAACGGTATAATCCTCCAAAGCTTTCAAAACTGAACTCCAGAGAGTTTACATTTCGTTTTCAACATGAGTAACTTCCCTTCTGTGCATCAGCTTATGTTTAGGAAAGTAAAACAGTTTTGGGGAAAATCTTCCATACCCCTCAGCCACCCCTTCTTTTTTTTCCTTTCACGTCTTTAGATATATAATATGTATATAGTCTATGAACTATTTCCAATATACAGAAAATACAGGGACAAAGGCAATAAGCCCTCAGGTTTCTACCTCTCAGGCTTAGCAAATGCTGACTTTGCAGGGGGCATTGACCATTTATGCTTCATATTTGTAAAGAAGTAAAAGCTTACAGAAGTAGCATCTGAGGTTTGTGTATATATTATCCATCCAAGTCTTTGCACTAATTTTACATATTTATGTGCAAGACTTTTTGGGGCAGCTTCTCTTAATTGAGGGAGGGGTGCTAGACATCTCTGGCTGCAGAGCTATTCTCTATACTTCCGGGAAGCTAAGAGCCCCGGGCCCATTAGCTGTTCCTATACCATGTCACCTAGTTGTTGGGCGATTCTTATAACCTGAGGCCCAAGTTAATCCCCCTGAGCAAGCAGGCATACTATTTTAAAATAAAAATGCTCAACTCAGAGGCTGATTTGGGGTCCCCTGCAATGTAGGAAGCCCAGTGTTTTCTTCCCAAGGTCACACTGAAAAGGTAGTGGGTCCGAGCTCTCGTCTGTTCAAAATAAAATGATAAAGGGTCAATGCAGAGAAGATGGTCATCACCCTGGGGTGGATGGCTTGCTTACGGGCATTATGAATGAGGCTATCAGGGCTCAGGTAAGAACATTATCTTGGATAAATGGTTTGTGGTTATCGATCTGGACCAACCTGACAGAAGAGAAGCTCTATGTATTATTGCCACAATTACGTGATTTATACTTGCAATTTAGAATTTGTATGCTCAGTCAATTCTGTCAATATCAAAAAGTAACACTCTAGTTTCAAAATCTGACATTTGGATCTTGTCCCATGATTTAGTATGTCCTCTAAAAAATAACTCTCAATCCAGGCCATTTGCCTTCAACGACGACTTGAAACACAAGTAATCAGGGGGAAAACCAGCCAACGATCAAACATAAAGAAACTCAAATTGGGTTTCAAGGTTTACAAAAATTAAAAAAATATATATATTTTTTCATTTTTCGTGCGTACTGCACCATAGCTCATCATGTGCCCCAGGAATGGTTACTTTCTTGGAGGGAGGTAACTCAGAAACACTTTGGGCCATGCCCTGCTAATTGTCTGCTCTTTCTTCGCTATTCACTTTCCATAGAAATCTAAGTCACAGTGAAAATAAGCTGGCCAACAAGCACATGAAGTGAAGAGGACGACCAGAAAAACTGGTGTCTAGACTTCAAAGGAGTCAGAACCCGCTGGAGAGGTTTATCCTCTGAGAGGCAACAGGGGAGGGAGGCTTTGTGGGGGAGAGGGGCAGAGGCAGGGCATACTGATGGTTCCTCCAAGACCAGTGGTACTTTACAAGTTCCTAAAGGCTTCATGCTTATGCTATCATCCTACACGGACAGTTGTAGGGGATAAAAGAGTAAGTGTAGAAAAAAAGATACCTGGGGAACGACTATCCTTGGTGGGTCCTGGCATCTTCCTTTTAAATGCATGGCTCCCTCGCCCACACCCACCTACCCAAGAGACAGAGCTAAGGTGAGGGCTCCCATCTCTGTTTCCCTTCCTCATCCTCGCTTATAGATGACTTCCAGCTCCTGTCTCAAGAGGCAAGAGAAGACCTTCAGAGAGCATCATGTAAGCTTCCTCTTGATCTTGGTACCAAGCATGGAATATAAAGTTCCATAGGCAGCCTGACTAGTATAGACAGAACCCAGAGGAAACTTATCTGTGCCCATATCTACTCTTTGAGGCTAGACGTCTTTAGGATGCCGCCTGCTCATGGACCCTGTCGTCCACAGCCTCTACTTCAAGGAAGTCCCCTTCCTACTCAGCCGTGAGGTTGTAGGACCGCCCATCTTAGGTAGCCAGTGACCTGTGATATGGCATGACATAGATGGTATTCTGAGCAGAATCCCTGTCTCAGGAATATGAGCAAGACAATTCCAAGAGAATGGGGCAGTTAACAGTGGTAATGGATAACACAGATAAATGGTGGAGGGGCCATAATGGGCCATGCACAAGCAGGAAGCTGAGGACACAGTGACACCAGCTGGCCGATGAACGTGACTGAAAAATAAGGGGCTACTTTTGGTCCTGACAGATCTCTTGGCCAGCCAAAAATTAACTGATTCTCAAAAAGGAATTGTCTCAACTCTGTAGAAAATTGGTGCCACCTTCAAGTATTTTGGACTGCATTTATAAATTCCACATATTCTTAAGTATTTCCAATGTCAGATTTAAAAATCAATTTTTTTGGAGCACCTGGATGGCTCAGTCAGTTAAGCGTCTGCCTTTGGCTCAGGTCTTGATCCCACGGTTCTGAGATTGAGCCAGGTTGCCTGCTCTGTGGGGGGTCTGCTTCTCCCTCTGCCCCTCCCCTGTTTGTGTTCTCTCTCCCTCTCAAATAAATAAATAAATAAACAAAATATTTTTAAAAATAAAAAAAATTTTTTTCTGAGGACTTAAGTAACTCCTGTGAATAAATCAATAAATCTGGTGAGTCTTAAGTTCTTTTAAGTTTCAGTACTGTTTGCAAACTATAAGAGTTCAGTTTATTGTCCCAAGTCTAAATCAATTACTTAATTAGGTGTTTCAACCTAAGTCACAAGGCTGATCTGTTTCCTTAATTAAGCACATGCCTTTAGATATTACACGTTTGTAAAATTTCAAATAAATATAAATTCTTTCTAGTAAAGTATTAGTTCTATGGTTTTGATTCTCCTAAACATTACTCAATTCTAAATCTTTACAAAGCTACGAAGGAAACTTGCATTATCCCACACAATTATATATAAATGGGATTGTCTTCTCAGCCTGCTTGAGGTTGCATTTAAATAGAAATTTTACCCCTGGGGCACTGACTAGATTCTTTAAGGCAGCCCATGTAGGATCCATTGAGCCCTAAATAGAGTTGCCATGGTGATGATTCCGCAGTACGGTAACTCAAAGGAGGTGGGTATGGAGCTGTAACCTTAGATCCAAGTTAAATATTTAATGTCCCCACCCAGCTGGGTAAATCACTTGACTGAATTTGTCCTGTTGTGCTCACAAGATGTAAATATATTTTCATCTCAAGATCTTCAGACTCACTAAACTGTATTCTGTCATATTATTTATGGGGCCACACACATTTCTCACACATTAAAAGGTTTCTAATTAAAATTTAGATATTTCTCATGGCTTCTTTTGATAATTCAATCACAAATTCTAAAGCCATTCAATCCACATAATCCATTTGTTGAATGTTTAAAAAAAAATAGAATAGCCAATTCCTTATGGTCAATAAGGGCTGGGACCTTGACCCTGTAAGTAGTACTGAGTACTGGTTAAAAGTAAGAATTCTGCGTAATATTCCATTGTATATATATGGACCATATCTTTATCCATTTGTCTGGTGAAAGGCATCTTGGCTCTTTCCATAGTTTGGCAATTGTGGCCATTGCTGCCATGAACATTGGGGTATATTTGGCCCTTCTTTTCACTACCTCTGTGTCTTTGGGGTAAATACCTAGTAGTGAAATTGCAGGGTCATAAGGTAGCTCTAGTTTTAATTTTTTGAGGAATCTCTACACTGTTTTCCAAAGTGGCTGCACCAACTTGTATACAATGGAATATTATGCAGCCATCAGAAAGGATGAATACCCAACTTTTGTATCAACATGGACAGGACTGGAGGAGATTATGCGGAGTGAAATTAAGTCAAACAGAGAAAGTCAATTAACATATGGTTTCACTTACTTGTGGAGCATAAGGAATAACATGGAGGACATTAAGAGAAGGAAAGGAAAAGTGAATTGGGGGAAATTGGAGGGGAAGACAAACCACGAGAGACTGTGGACTCTGAGAAACAAACTGAAGATTTTGGAGGAGAGGGGGTTGGGGGGATGAGTGAGCCTGGTGGTGGCTATTGAGGAGGGCGTGTATTGCGAGCACTGGGTGTGGTGCATGAACAATGAGTCTTGGAACACTGAAAAATAAAACAAACAAACAAACAAACAAATAAAGTAAAATAAAAATAAAATAAAATAAAATAAAGTAAAAAAAATTAAAAGAGTAAGAACTCTGGAGTCAGACTCTCTGGCCTTAAAATCTTGGCTTTATGAAATTTCCTACTCTTAACCATTATGCTGTAGAAATTCTCACAAGCTACATGTGATGTGTGTGGAAGTACCAAGTTATTTAACCAAACACCACTCTAGGTGTTTCTCTGCAACTATTTTATAAATGAGTTTAAGATCTATAAGTAGTTGACTTTAGCTAAAGGAAATTACCCTCAGTAATATGGGTGAGCCTCATCCAGTTGAAAGGCCTTAACTGAGATTTTTCCTAGGAAGAAGAAATGCTCCCTTAAAGACTATAATATTAGCTCCGGCCCAGTTTCCAAACAGCTGGCCCATTCTACAGAATTCAGACTTGCCAGCCCCCACAGTCATATAAGCCAATTCTTTGAAATAGAAAGAACCCTAATACATGGTGATTTCCCTTTTCTTTTCTTCTCTTACTCCCTTCCTCTCTCCTTTTTTCCTTCCCTCAAATCCAAAAGAGCGAACTTCATGACGATCCTTTCTGGACATGCTAGTAGGTGCTATGCATCATACTATCAATGACGAATCAGTAACAGGGCAATCAGTAGCTGAAGTCTCCTCCAGAGAGGACGATTAATATCTAGTCCCTGTTTAGTGAAATGAAGATCTAAAAGTGTACTACTCTCCCTTATTACAATAGATACTAGACGTGTTTACTTGGTGTCTGCTGTGTTAATTCTGTTGTCAGCAAATACACACATTAAGAAACTGGCTTGTCAAGAACAGATCACATAGGGTTTCTTTCTATTTCTTTTTGAAGAGACAGAAAGAGACTTAAAAATAAGAATTCAGGGCGCCTGGGTGGCTCAGTTGGTTAAGTAACTGCCTTCGGCTCAGGTCATGATCCCGGAGTCCTGGGATCGAGTCCCACATCGGGCTCCCAGCTCCATGGGGAGTCCGCTTCTCACTCTGACCTCCCTTCTCATGCTCTCTCTCTCACTCTCTCTCTTTCCTAATAAATAAATAAATAAATAAATAAATAAATAAATAAATAAAATCTTTAAAAAAAATAAGAATTCATATAAATGTTGCTGGGGTATCAGCAGTGTTTAGGTGATGTCCCTACGGGTCAGAGAAAGGCAGCATGGACTCCATTATGACTGACCACATGTAGCCCTATTCCTTTTGAGCTCATTTCCCATGTCACCCTGGGTCCTGTGCAGGAGAGGAGAGAACTCTGGCTCCTGCTAGCTTGTGGGGAGGACAGTTCTTCACACTCTGAACTTCTTGCTGAGATGAACTGGTTGAGATTGGAATGGCTTTGAGAAAAACATCACTGTTCAAGAAATCCTTTCCCATTTGTTCATTGAGCAGATAGAAGTA
>JAPYYJ010000915.1:0-14944 GCA_028533885.1 Nasua narica
GACCGCTGCGTCGCCGCCTCGCGGGCGGCCTTCGGGGACCGCTGCGTCGCCGCCTCGCGGGCGGCCTTCGGGGACCGCTGCGTCGCCGCCTCGCGGGCGGCCTTCGGGGACCGCTGCGTCGCCGCCTTCCGGTCAGTGTCGGAGGACTGCTGGGTCGCCTCCTCCCGGGCAGCCGTCGGGGAGCTCTGGGTCGCCTCCTCCCGGGCAGCGTCGGGGGACCGCTGGATCGCAGCGTCCTGGGCAAGGACTTTCTCTGAGCCTGGAAGAAGAACAGTGGAGACCTTACCTGTGTCCCCATAATCTTGCCACAAAAGGATTCATCCGTATGGGCTGGGAGGGTTGGGGTCCGGAACTTGAGAGTACCAGGTTAATTTAGACTTCTAAATCCCATTGCAAGAAGGAATCTCTCTCCTGGACGGACTGAGAGGACGAAACCGCTGCCGATTTCATCCAGGAAGCATCAGGATCCTTCCCAAGGAACCCATGGCTTGCCCAGGGTGCCCCTATTTATCCGGTTTCGTACTTTGTGCCCGGAGTTGGCGGTGATAGTCAGCCAAATTCATGATCATCTTGGATACATCTTTCTGGTAATAAGGCCGACCAAATATCAAGATCTCAGCCTCGCCCTCGGGGTCCCACTGATTAACGTGAAGCAGGGTCTGCGAAACACACTCGACGTGCGGGATGTGCTCTCCTCCCCGGCCTGCACAGGAAGCAAAGAGGCTGTGAGCAGTGGGATTTGGGAGGAGAAGGCGGGGGGAGGAGGCAGCTCTGGATTGCGGCTAGAGCCACTGGAGAGGCTTGCCCTGGGGAGGGGGGAAAAGAGCGCATTGGCAACCTCTCGCGGACCCACTCACCGAAGATCGCTTCCACCAGCCAAGCCTCGAGGTGAACTGCCTTCGGACTTTTCAGGTACTCCGAGTGGAACCAGTAGGGCCGCTTGGTGAGGTTACCGAGCACCGTGAATGGCGTCCCTTCTCGCTGCTCCAGCTGCACGAGCGTCGGGAACCGTCTGGGAGTGGCCATGCTGCAGCAGGCGTGGCTGGCAGCGGCTGCGCAGTTGCCCACCCGAGGCCGAGGTTGGAACCAGCGGCCGCAGTAGCGGAGGGGCCAGGGCCTTATTTCAAGGGCTTTCGGCAAGCCCCTCCCCATCCGCGGCGTTTTCATTGGATTCCAGCCCTCGCTTCCCAAACCTCAGCTGCTGGGGCTTCTTCCACTCGCGCGAGTGCCCTGCGTGGAGCACCTGGGCGCTCCATCCAGTAGGGGCCATTGCTCAGGACCCGTCCTTTTCCCAGGCGCTGGAGCTAGAGTCGGAGCAGCAGGGTGGGAGCTCTGTCTGGAAAACTGGTCTGGGGGTATGGGGGGTGGGGGGGCGGGGTGGGGAGGACAACAGCCGCGTAGAGGTAGGGAAGATCCAGGGTCAGGTCAATACCTTTAAGACGAGTGAACTGTTATGTGCGGAGACACGCGTGCTTTCCAACAGTTCTAATGGGACCAGCATTCATTCCTGAGGGGTTGGAATGACTTTTTCATGGAAAACGTAATGAAAAACATGGAAAAAGTAAAAGCTTAAGGAGTAAGAAAGGTATTCAAGGGCTAAGGTAAGTCCTCTTCCTCCTGAACTCTGACCACTGAGTTTCTTCCCCAGAGGCCATCACATTTCCAGCTTCTTCCTTAAGCTGTCAGAGACAGCTGAGCACCCCCAGTAGTAAATCTTTTATGTGGTTTGGACGCTATAGGGGAATCCATTGAAACTTTTTTTAATCCACTGAGACTTTTTTTTTTTAAGGTTTTTTTATCTGATAGAGACCACAAGCAGGGAGAGCAGCAGAGGGAGAGGGAGAAGCAGGTTCTCCACTGAGCAGGGAGCTCCACGTGGGCCTAGACCCGGGGATCATGACGTGAGCTGAAGGCAGATGCTTAACCTACTGATCCACCCAGGCTCCCCCATTGAAACTTTTTTTTTTAATTCTCTAAATAACACAATATTTCTGTGTCTTGGTTATTTTTGCCCAGCTAAAAGCATTATCCATTGACTGCTACTCAGGAAGATAAAGCTATATTGCTCTTGAATCAGTAGTTGGGGTGTCATGCCCAGATCCAGCAGTGAGAGAACCCCAGAACTGAAGTGCATCCTTGTATCTTCCTTGGGAGTCCTGTAGGCCAAAGAAATGAGTGAGAAATTTGCAGGTGTCTGACAACATAAAAAATCTTGAGAACTAAGCAGAATATGAATTGAGAGCAAAAGAAGGGCAAAATCCATTCAAAGGATCACAGGATAGAGTTATAAACTTTTGTGGGTAGGCAGAATGATTAAGTTTGTGTGTAACTGACACCCAAGGATCTGGGCTTCATAAATGTCCCCTCTGGAGGTTATGGACTCATGAACATATCAACTATTAAATTGAATTTTAATGTCCCATCAGTGTTGCCAACAAGAATCCAATTCAAGAGGTATTTCCATTAAATCTCGTCTGAAATCTCTTTGATGGTATAGGATAATACATTGTTTCTTAGTTGGCCTAAGAGGATAGAGTTCTATGCATGTTATTGCCATTTATTTGTGTGTGGAGTGCATGTGTAGAGAGTGCATGAAGTGCATGTGTACTTCATTGAAGTTTTAGAATCGGGCATAGAAATATTTAAGAGAATTAAAACTATAGTATTTTGTTTAAAAGGGATCTGTCATTTATATAAAATCCTAGAATATGCAAACTAATCTACTGTGCTAAAAAGTAGGGAGTAATTGCCTGGGGGTGGTAATGGAGGGAGGAAAGGATTGGAAAGAGGCATTTGGAAACTCTTGGGGATGATGGAAATGTGTATTATCTTGATTACAGTGACGGTTTCACTGGATGTGGTTTATATGTCAAAACTGGTCAATTGTAGAAATTTTAATGTAAGTCATTTATTGTGCTTTATTCTTCAACGTGGTTAAAAAACAAAGGAGGGACCCCTGGGTGATGCAATCACTTAAGCCTCTTGGCTTCCATTTAGGTAGTGATCTCAGGGTCATGGGATTGAGCCTGTATGGGGCTCCTGCTAAGTGGGGAGTCTGCTTCTCCTTCTCCCTCTGCCCCTCCCCCCTCAAATATATAAATCTTAAAAAAGAAACTTTCTAGGCTTGGGGAGCTTGGGTGGCTTGGTTGGTTAAGCATCTGTTTTCAGCTCAGGTTATGATCTCAGAGTCTGCTTCTCCCTCTGCCCCTCCCCAGCTCGTGCTTTCTCTCTCTCTCTCTCTCTCTCATAGGTAAAACCTTTAAAAAGGAAAGAAAGAAAGAAAGAAAGAAAGAAAAGAAAGAAAAATTGTCTAGGCTTATGAATGGGATAGTAAGTTTTTAAAATAAAACTTGAAAGCTTAAGGAAGGACAAAAGTTTTGGTTTTTACAATTTTAGGAAATAAAATATTAATTTCCAAAGAAATCTCTAAACAGTCTTTTGTGTGCATAGAAATCATCCCCAGAGTTCCATAATAAATGGAAAAGTTCCATAATAAATAGTGCCAACACTTTTCACCCTTTTCTCCTAGCTTACCTATGTATATCAGACCCAGTTCAGTAATATGATTTTGTTAGATCTGTGTTTACATTTATACTATTATGACCTTGTAAATAATATCTGTAGCTGCAATAGTTTACTACAGTTTCTTTCTTTCTTTCTTTCTAAATATGGAACGTTTCACAAATTTGCGTGTTTTCCTTGCGCAGGGGCCGTGCTAATCTTCTCTGTATCGTTCCAGTTTTAGTATATGTGCTGCTGAAGTGAGCACAGTTTACTTCTTGCATAAAGTTTTATTTTTCTTGATGTCATTAATCATTTTTTTGTTCAAATGCTTTTTTCTTTTTCTTTTTTTAAGATTTTATTTATTATTTGATAGAGAGTGCTGCGCAAGCACAAGCAGTGGGGAGGAGTAGAGGGAGAGGGGGAAACAGGCTCCTCACTGAGCAAGGAGCCCGATGCCAAGTGGGACTTCATCCCAGGACCCTGGGATCACGACCTGAGCAAAGGCAGCAGCTTAACTGACTGAGCCACCCAGGCATCCCTCTTTTTCTTTTAAAATAGTTATTTTTGGGGCGCCTGGGTCGCTCAGTGGGTTAAAGCCTCTGCCTTTGGCTCAGATCATGGTCTCAGGGTCCTGGGATCAAGCCCCCCATAGGGCTCTCTGCTCAGCAGGGAAGCTGCTTCCCCCTCCCTGCCTGCCTCTCTGCCTTCTTATGATCTCTCTCCGTCAAATAAATAAATAAAAATCTTAAAAAAAATAAAATGCTTATTTTTCTACGTACTCCTTTATCTCCACACTCCCCAACTGTGTACCTTCCTTCTCTGTACCCTCAAGCACAGCAGGCACTTTATCATTTCATCTTGACAGTATTGCTCCTTCAGTCTTAACTGCTCCAATCTAAGCTAGCTTCGTTCAGGCCCACCCTCCTGTGGATCACTACAGCCTTTCCTGGTGTTGGATCCTGGGCTCTCTGGATCCCTTGACTTCTTTTCTTTTGTGTGTGTGCATGTTTAGTTTTGTTGTTGTTTGTTTGTTTGTTTAGTAGATTTTACAGTACTACCAAGAGCATCCAGGCAAAAATTACTAAGTCGATATATAATCATCTCCAAGAGGATCCTCATGGTTTTTACTATACTTTCCCACTTAGTTTCTGATTAGCTTCCAGGAAGCTGAGGATGAGGTAGCTGAATTCCAGGAAGGAAGCAGATAATTGGGGAGGCAGATTTGTGGGCACAATTAGCCCAGGCTGGACAAAGAAACAGAGACTTGCAAGCTGGTAAGGAAACTGAAACATGAAGTGAAGCATTGAAGGCACTTGTGGCCGTGGATGGTTGGCCTTCTGGACTGCTATTCTTTTTCTTTTCTTTTTTATCTGCCCTATATAGTTTTTGTTTGTCTAGTAAAAACTAATTGGAAGCTCTGATCATGTATGTTTGTTTATACCCAGCATTCACGGAGAGAGATATGAGTAGAACTTTTTCTTGGGAACCCCAGTGCAGTTTCATCCACTTCCCTGCCCCCTATATGGGGGGAGATATGAGTAGAACTTTTTCTTGAGAACCCCAGTGGAGTCTCATCCGCTTTCCTGCCCCTACCCCCACCCCACAGGCCAACATATACATGATCATTAACGTGGCAGGCCCTCACAGCCAGCTCCTGGCACAGAGTGGGGACAAGGGAGGGAATTGGTCCCATAGGTAGTGAGGTGAAGGGGGAGAGGGGCAGGAATTGACCCACCCCATCCTGGATACCTCCTACCCCAGCCCCTGAGCTTGCACCACAAAGGGCCAAATTGGCCCGGCTAGGTTTTTGTGATAGATCCCAGATTCTGGGCAACTGCCCTAGATCCTACCCTCTACCCCCCATTAGGTGATTACTGTTCACATGGGAGGGAAATGGAAAAGGAAATTCTCCTTTGCTTCTAGGTGCTACAGTAGGCCCTGAGGAAGAGGTACTGCCAGAGCTCACTCTAACCCCAACAACATGCCCAAGTCTATACTGGCACCGTAAATGGAGTTGAGCAAACCACAGACCAGGAGGAGATTCCCAAAGTCTGAGGTGGTCCCTGAGATGGGGACACGGCTGGAGTCATTTGGACCTAGCTTGCCTCATCTTAATGCTTCTGCCGCAAGAGTGTGCCAGTGACTTTTCTTTCTCCCCCTCCATTTCTTTTCCTCAGGCCTTGGGCTCGAATATTTTTATTCTAATAGATTAGTTTCCCTTATTGTTTGAGGTTGGAGGAACACACTTCCTCCTTAAGTTTTGTACTGCACAGGCAGGTTGTGGGTTCTTTTCCCAACTCTTACCAGAGGGCCAGCCCAAAGCGGGTGGAGACATCACAAACTTCCACAGGTATCCCTAGGGAAGAAGGAATTCTGTCACATCAGCTCCTGCCCTAGCCGTTCAACCATTTGTAACACATACAATTCAGTGACATTAAATGTATTCACAATATTCTGTAACTATCACCACTCAGACCTTTATCACCCCTGCCAGCCTGCCCTACAAATTTCAGACTTGCCAGCTCCACAATCCCATAAGCCAATTCTTTGAAATAAATTTATGTGTGTGTATGTGTCTGGTTTTGTTTCTTCGGTGAACATTGACTGATAGACTCCTGGATGGGACTTGATGACTTTCTCTTGTTCTCTAACTATACCTCATGCTTACCCCATCCTAGTACTTGTGACACGATATTACAACTGCTTCTTTTGTTTTTCTTCTCCTTTTGGGGACAGAGATTGTCTTTCAGGAGTATACCCAGCATCTAGCAAAATGTCCACCAAACTGTAGGTACTTACTGACTTTTTGATGAGTGAATGAATAGCTTTAATTTCTTCTATATGGCTGGTGGTTTTTAGCTTAGAAGTGAGGACTTGGGCACGAGGGAAATTTAGGGAGAGCTAGGGCTTAGTCCTTACCAAGTACCCAGTTCTGTCAAAGGCTTGACTTCTCCTGAGAAAGAGAGACAGACAGACAGACAGACACGCAGGCACACACACACACACACACACACACACACACACAGAAAAGGAATACGCACATGTCTGTGCGTGTATATGTATTTTTTAATGGGAAAATCTGTTTTTATGTGAGTCTGTGGAAACTAGGGGATGATAATGGAGTTTCTGTGCAATTACCAATGATTGTTCTAGAGAAGAAACTGCAATGACTAGGCATTTCCAGATGATACCTGGTAGAGTGGAAAGAAGCAGAAAGGTTCTAAGTGAGATAAAATTAAGCCCCTGAGTTTAAAAACACATTATAGGGCGCCTGGGTGGCTCAGTGGGTTAAAGCCTCTGCCTTCAGCTCAGGTCATGATCTCAGGGTCCTGGGATTGAGCCCCACATCGGGCTCTGTGCTCAGCAGGGAGCCTGCTTCCCCCTCTCTCTCTGCCTGCCTCTCTGCCTACTTGTGCTCTCTCTCTCTCTGTCAAATAAATAAATAAAATCTTAAAAAAAAACACATTATAAAGCAATAGTTCTTTCTACAGTGGTCTCATATTTAGAATGCCAGAACCTTGAATTGTGTGGTGACTTTGGTGGGGGAAAAAAAAAACAAAACTAGAAATTTCCAGCTATGGAAAAGAGCAGAGAACTTAGAAAAAGTTTAATTATATACAAAAATATACCGATAAGTGATTAAGTGGACAGCATTAAACAATAAGTAAGAAAATATTTAATAGGGCACCTGGGTGGCTCAGTTGGTTGAGCGGCTGCCTTTGGCTCAGGTCATGATCCTTGAGTTCCGGGATCGAGTCCCACATCGGGCTCCCAGCTCCACGGGGAGTCTGCATCTTCCTCTAACCTTCTCTCCTCTCATGCTCTCTCTTACTTTCTCTCTCAAATAAATAAATAAAATCTTAAAAAAATATATTCAATAAATGGAAGTAGGTGGTGACTAATGATGAAAAATAACATTTACATCAGTTTACATCTTAAAACATAAGTGAAACATTATCAATTCAAATAAGTACAAGAATGATCAAACTTATACAAAATACAACCTTTACTGAGTCCTTGCTCTTGTGTACAGTTGATGGAAATGGGATGTCAAAGTCAGGTGTATATTCCTATATCAGGAGCACACACCAGGTGCTATAAAGGTGCCTAAAGGATAATAGGTAATTTCAGTTGGTTAAATAACTTGCCTAAACTTGATTTGCAGGAGTTTGATTGCAGGAGTTATGTTCTTTTCTTGGTATTTCTGACCCCTCTTAGAGGCAATCTGGCAGAGGTGCGATTGGGGTCAAAGGAACTTCATTCTCCAGTGTTAGCCCTTATAAAAAATTGCCCAGGCATAATACGCCATTAGTGCTACATCATCTTCATGAGGATTACTCACAGTGTTATGTATTGAACGTACAACCTTTGGAACGAGTGGGCTACCATCTCCCAGATCCTCATAGTGGCTGAGCAAATGTTAGAGGAAAGAAAAAGCCAAGTTTTCACTTCAGTAATTATTTGAAGTGTGCTGCAACATAGGAATGATCCAACCTGCCTGTGCTACTAGATGAGTGGAAAACTCTGATTTATTTTTTATTTTTTATTTTTATTTTTATTTATTTATTTTTTTAAATCTTTTTTTTTTTTTTTAAAGATTTTATTTATTCATTTAACAGAGAGAGAACACAAGCAGGCAGAGAGGCAGGCAGAAGCAGAGAGAGGAGCAGGCTCCCTGCGGAGCAAGGAGCCCGATGCGGGACTCGATCCCAAGACGCTGGGATCATGACCTGAGCCAAAGGCAGTTGCCCAACCAACTGCGCCACCCAGGAGTCCCTATTTTTTATTTTTTAAAAAAGATTTTATTTATTTGTCAGGCAGAGAGAGCACAAGCAGGGGGAGCAGCAGGCAGAAGGAGAAGCAGGCTGCCACTGAGCCGGGAGCCTGATGTAGGACTCGATCCCAGGACCCTGAGATCATGACCTGAGCTGAAGGCAGACGCTTAACTGACTGAGCCACCCAGGCATCCAAAAACTCTGATATAGACAAGGTGCCAACAAGGGATTGCCTTTCATTTTTGCTCTTTGTAGTATTTCTCAGCTTTTCACCTCTTCCCTTACTGTAAAAACTCTGCATTTAAGTTGGGAAAATGAAGCAGTTGAAAAAGAAAAGGAAAAGCAATTTTAATGTTCAAGAAACTCAGACCCTTTTTCAAGAAATTGCAAAAAGAGGGGCCCCTGGGTGGCGCAGTTGGTTGAGCGACTGCCTTCAGCTCAGGTCATGGTCCCGGAGTCCGGGGATCGAGTCCCACATCGGGCTCCCAGCTCCGTGGGGAGTCCGCTTCTCACTCTGACCTGCTCTCTCTCACTCTCTCTCTTTCCTAATAAATAAATAAATAAATAAATAAATAAATAAAATCTTTAAAAAAAAAAAAAGAAATTGCAAAAAGAAGTCCTTTTTTCCAAGCAGCTTAACATAACAATTAACATGATGGAGCGACTGGCTTGAGAGGAGATTGCGCAGTGTGTCAATGCCGTAGGAGAAGGAGAACAAGGGACAGGGAGGGAAGTGAAAAGAAGGCACCTGACCTTGACTGGTGGGCACCTATGAAGAGAAAGGATGAGGTGAACATGAACATCAGCTGGCTGGTTCAGGGTGTCTCTTTCCCACATCTGATTTAGAGGACTCTCTCACTGAAGAGTTAGATGAAAAGATTGGATTCCAAAATGATATAAATTTTGATTGGCATAATGTGGCAGATTTCAGGGATGCAGGTGGATCCTTAACTGAGGTTAAGGTGCAAGAGGAAGAGAGAGACCTCCAGAGCCCCAATTTTGAGTTTGAGGAGGAAGAAGTGTTGTCATCAGTTATATCAGATTCCAGGAGGGAAAATGAACTTCCTGATTTCCCCCATATCGATGAGTTTTTTACTCTGAACTTAACGCCATTTAGGTCTGCATGTGATGAGCCGCACTTGCTGGTAAACATAGAAACAGAAACTGGAGTCGGAAAACCGACACCTGGATATTGGGGCTGAAAGGCTGCAGGTAGAAAAGGAACGCTTAGAGAGCTAGGAGGAGTGGCTGCAGATTGAAAGAGAGAAGTTGAGGCTACAGGTCGTCAACTCTGACAACTCCTCTTTGGAAAATGAATTTGGCCAAGGACAAAAGGCCATACTTCAATTCCAGGACATAGAAACAGAATTAAAACTTGAGAGAGAAGCTTACAACTGGAAAAAGATAGGTTATAGTTTCTGAAATTTGAATCAGAAAAGCTGCAGGTTGAAAAAGAACACTTACAAGTAGAGAAAGAGAGAACTGGTCTCCATTTAGCAAATGTTTGTAAACGATAGGTTTTTCTCTATATTGGGTAATATAAGGTGGTTGCAGGATTAGCTAGTTTTTTTGGTTTTCCTGTTTAATGTCAGTGTTTTCAATAGGAAAAAGATAGCTACGTGTGGGTAACTGTATACTTAAATAGTACATTACATAAATACTATGTGCCCTAGCGTAAATAGTACAGCAAAAGCTATTGTGCTGTACTCTTTGAATTAGTAAAATTGCATAGAATCTTGTTTAATCTGTGTACTCAGTTTACCGTATGTCTATGTAAAATTCTAGCTTGGCGATTCTTGATGGGGGAGGGGTAATTCTGACCCCCAGAAGACATTTGACAACATCTGGAGACATTTTTGGTTGTCAAAATGGGGAAGTAGAAAAAGTTGCTACTGGTATGTAGTGGGTAGAGGCTAGAGATGCCTGCCTATAGCCTGCCATGCACAGGATAGTCCTCACAAAGAAGAATTATCCACACAAAATGTCAGTTTTGCTGAGGTTGAGAAACCCTTTCCTAGTCTGTGTACCTCTATAGCTCAGGTTTATAGTTTCAGAACATTAAAACCTCAGATATTTAAGATATTAAGGAAGTTACATAAATGGCCAAAAACTTTATAACCATGTAACATTACTTTGTAGTATATTGAACATAGGAAGTGATGAGGATTATAGGTATTTTATTGCTATGTTTCCATCTATAAATAACCTGAGATTGAGAAAATGACACAGGGAACATCAGAGATTGTCTAAATGGGTCACTTTGAAAAACAGTTCACTCATCTAGCTATTGATGCTTTAGATTCATCTAAAGCACATACTTTTTAAGGTTTAGTTCCCTTTTTTCTTTGAATTCATCATCTTAGTTTAGATAGAAAAATTGTCATTCCAACCATGTACTGAAATCTTAATATAAGTGAATGGTTGAAGCTAGTAAAAAGAGTACCAACATAAACATGGTACTAGTAGTCTTGAGGTTGAAATCAATGAGCAGTTATTTTTTATTTTTTTAAAGCTTTTATTTTTTTATTTGAGAGACAGGGACAGAGATAGCAAGAGAGAGCAAGAGCAAGGAGGAGAGGGAGAAGCCAGCTCCCCACCGAGAAGGGAGCCCAACATGGGGCTCAATCCTAGGCCCCCAGGATCATGACCCAAGCCAAAGGCAGCCACTTAACCAGGTGAGCCACCCAGGTGCCCCAAGTGGTTATTTTTTAATAAATATGAACAGCTATGTGGCAGTCAGAATGGGGGCTGAGGGAGGATGCCCTCTGTTCCAGATGATGATGATGATGATAATGATGATGAAATAACGATAGTAGCTGATGAATGAGTTAGGGAAGCAGTTATCACACACTATCTGATCTAATTTATAGAACAATTTTGAGATTAGCATTATTATTCCTGAACTGAGGCGCAGAGAAGTAACACAGTAAGTGAAAGTCTGATCTCATATCACGGTGTATTTTGTCTTTGCCCCCCTCTGAGGAACGGTATTTGTATCTTCAGTCCCTTTGGTATTTATTCTTAGACCAAGGGCTTGCTTAACCTGGTGATTTGCCTTCAGTCCCCTGAAGGTGCATTTTCCACAATCCAGGTGATTCTGATGCACAGTAAAGCTGAGAATCACTGCAAAGGATCACTTTGAATTTTCTGATTTCTAGGGCTGATAATGTAGCTTTAATACAACTCTTCTGTTGACAGATACTGCTTGGATTCTGCGTTTGTTCCTTGTTAATTTAAGGATGTCTTGAGGAGCACCTGGGCGGCTCAGTGGGTTAAGCCTCTGCCTTCAGCTCAGGTCCTGATCTCAGGATCCTGGGATCGAGCCCCGCATTGGGCTCTCTGCTGGGCAAGGAGCCTGTTTCCTCCTCTCTCTCTGCCTGCCTACTTGTGATTTCTCTCTCTCTGTCAAATAAATAAAAAAATCTTAAAAAAAAATGTCTTTAAACCATATGTGCTATTTGAGTATGGACATATGAGAAAAATATATATATTTTTAAATATTTATTTATTTGACAGAGAGAGAGAGATCACAGGTAGGCAGAGAGGCAGGCAGAGAGAGAGGGGGAAGCAGGCTCCCTGCTGAGCAGAGATTCCCGATACGGGGCTCAATCCTAGGACCCTGAGATCATGACCTGAGCTGAACGCAGAGGCTTTAACCCGCTGAACCACCCAGGCACCCCAAGAAAAAAAAAATATATTTCTGCTTCATTACCTTGACTTTGAAATAGTGTTATTTTCCATACCCAAAATAAATGCTGCTACTGTAGAAATAAAATTTGCCTATACTAAAAAACAAAAAAGAGTATTTCTAATTGCATTTTTTGTTCTATTTTAGGTCTTTCTACTCCTGCCTTGTATCTCCTCTTACGGTCGAGATTCAAAAACACCAAAGTCCACTCTAAAGAAAGCTTTTTATCATCATCCACACATTCCACTTGAAATAATACAAGTAGTAATTGTCATATGGGCATCTGGCTCCAGTGTCCATATAGTATGTTTTAGGTCTGAAAAGTAAATAATCAAAATTAATTCTTTTAAAGGTAAAAGGAGCCACCAGCTACTGTGGAATGCTATTCCCGGGAAAACTCTAATCTCAGCTTTTTGGAAGATGTCTGTCACCTTCCCACCCCCTGCATCACTCCCATCCTACCTTTAGTCGAGAAAGTATTTACTTTTATTGCTAGTGACAAGTGTTGGGGAGTAGGGAGTGTTTAGATGATGGAAAAGCCTAGCCTAATAACACACTCAGGTGATTTAAAAATTTTCAGCCAAAATTAAACCTGAGTGGATTAAAATATCCAATTATTTGCTACTTAATAGAGACACTTGGGGCACCTGGGTGGCTCAGCGGCTTAAAGCCTCTGCCTTCAGCTCAGGTCATGATCTCAGGGTTCTGGGATCGAGCCCCTCGTGGGGCTCTCTGCTCAGCAGGGAGCCTGCTTCCCCCTCTCTCTCTGCCTGCCTCTCTGCCTACTTGTGATCTCTCTCTGTCAAATAAATAAAATCTTAAAAAAAAAAATAGAGACACTCAATGCAAAAGGACATAAACATTCTCCAAGAAAAGAAAAGCAAATGAATTAGACAATAAGAAAGGAACAAAGCTGGAATGACAGTGTTAAATAATATCTAGTAGACTTTAATGTGAATGGCATTAAGCAGGAAAAGGTCTTTTTTTTTAAGATTTTATTTATTTATTTGATAGAGATCACAAGTAGGCAGAGAGGCAAGCACAGAGAGAAGGGGAAGCAGGCTCCCTGCTGAGCAGAGAGCCCGATGCGGGGCTCGATCCCGATGCGGGGCTCGATCCCGATGCGGGGCTCGATCCCGATGCGGGGCTCGATCCCGATGCGGGGCTCGATCCCGATGCGGGGCTCGATCCCAGGACCCTGAGATCATGACCTGAGCCTAAGGCAGAGGCATTAACCCACTGAGCCACCCAGGTGCCCCAGGAAAAGGTCTTTATGTGAAAACATAATGTCGATCATTCTGTACCACACTGTTCTCCTCAAGTCCCTTAACTATCCAGCTTTCTTGCCAACAGAACACAGTGGTGTATGGCAGCTAGAAAGCAATCCCAAGATGGCAACTGAAATTCAGACGGATTTTGAAAATTTTCAATTCTAATGGTCCGCTGATGGGATTGGAGGTTACCAGAATATGGTCGTGGGAAAAGTCAGCTTCACTTCCACATCTATGAAGGTGTAAAACACTGAAATCACACTATCTTTGTATGAATTTAGTGCATCACGTCAAGCAATATGTTTTTTAAATGAATAAAACTATTCAGAATCAGAAGTCTGGCCTTATACAGAGGTGCCTGGGTGCTCTGTCAGTTAAGCGGCTATTTCAGCTTAGGTCATGATCTCCGGGTGGTGGAATTGAGACCCGCATCAGGCTCCATGCTCCTCAGGAGTCGGCTTGAAGATTCTCTTTCTCCCTCTGCCCCTACTCATGCTTGCTGGCACTTAAATAAATAAATAATCAATCAATCAATCAATCTTGAAAAGAAGAAAAGAAAAGAAAAAAGTCTGGCCCATACAGTTTGGGTCTAAGTGTCCAGGTGGGGCACTCTTGAGTTCTGAAATCGGTTCATAGTGAAAACTTCCAGGCTTTGGGGCTTCAAGGAAGGTGAACAGTAACGCTTTAGCGACCCCATCACGTGCCTTGCCGACAAGGAATGTCTGAATTTCCTTTTCTCCTTTGTTAAATGGCAGGAATTACTCGAGTCCCCCGGAAGTTGTCGGGGTCTCAGTGAAGTGAAGCCTCGGGGGTTTGGCCCCCTTAGGCACAGGGGAAGTGGGACCCTCCTTTAGAACGTGGGAGGCAGGAATTTATTTGGCAGCTCCCGGGTGGTCTTCACACCAACAAGCCTGGGATTTTCTTCTTTCCCGGGTTCAGGCCCAATCTCTTCTTTCCAGGTGAAGAGCTGACGTTGCCGTAGCCCTGCGCACTCCCAATGCCCAGAGAGTCCGGTGTGGAAGAAACGAGTCAACACGGGTGGAAACCCTTATAACTCGGAGACAGCTGGGCCCACTGGTGCTGCGGAGGGGATAAAGTGACCGCGATGGTCACGTGCAAGACCAACGCGCAGGCGGGCCAGCTGAGCGTTCTGAGTGGGAGACTGAGCGGCCAGGCAGGGGGCGGGGCTTGTCGTGGGTGGGGCCAGTCGTGGGCGGGGCCAGCCCGGGTGCTCGCCTCTCGGCGCGGAGGTCCCCGGCGACTCAGGCCTAGCCTAGGTTGGAGCGTGATTAGTTTTGAGGCGCTCCAGATGGGGACGCTACCAGAACGAAAAGATATTCCACCGTGGGTGAAAGCTCCCGAAGACTTGAAAGATCCCGAGGTGTTGCAGGTCCAGACGAAGCTCTTGGAGGCTCTGTTTGGTGAGTGAGCCCAGTCCTGACCTGGGTGCCCTAACCCAAGCGTCTTGGTCTCCGTGGGCCTGAGCGCTCGTTTTCTTCCCCAAACAGGCCCAGCTGGATCTCGAATCCCGTACATCGAGCAAGTGAGCAAAGTCATGCTCGAGCTAAAGGTTCTGGAATCCTCAGACCTCACGGAGGTCGTAGTTTATGGCTCTTACTTGTACAAGCTCAGGGCCAGGTGGATGCTCCAGTCCATGGCCGAATGGCACCGCCAGCGACAGGAACGAGGTGAGAGGCCTGTCGACG
>JAPYYJ010000916.1:0-14943 GCA_028533885.1 Nasua narica
AGACGGTTGGACAGTGGCCAGTTGGGGGCCAGAGCCCAAGGGAGTGCCATGGGGGCAGCTTGTTCAGCACCTTGGACCTCCAGCCAGAGGGGCAGGTCATCTGATGTGTGTGGGAGCAGCGGGCCCTAGGAGGGCAGAGGCGGCCCTTGAAGGTGGCATGGGCTCCAGCAGTCAAGAAGGGCACTGTTTCAGACCAGCACGTGTCCCGTTTTGGTGGGATGTAGAGATTCTGACCTGCACCCCAACCATCTTCCCACAGAGAGAAGGCCTGCCTGGTGGACGAGGACTCCCACTCTTCAGCTGGGACACTGCCGGGCCCCGGAGCCTCCCTCCCCTCCTCCTCTGGCCCAGGTCTGACATCCCCACCTTACACAGCTACTCCGATTGACCACGATTACGTCAAATGTAAAAAACCCCACCAGCAGGCGACGCCGGACGGTACAGTCCCTGTTCTCCCTACTGCCAGCCCAGGGCGGCACGCCAATCACGGGGGAGGGTGCTTCGGGTGATGATTCGCTTTGTTTTGGTGAGGGGGGGTGCTGGGTCTGGGGTGACACGGGCAATGTTGCGGCTGTTCATTAACCTCATGGCCTCACGGTGATTCTGTGCTTCCAAAACATGCTCAGGGTCGCCATCTGCCAGCTAGCCCACCTGGGGGCTGGGAAGGGGCAGGGCAGGCTCAGGCATCTCGCCTCTCTGGGACTCTGCGGACTAGCTGTCGGCGTCTGCAGGCTGCCTGGAGCGGCCTCTGTGCAGTCAGCCCGGTGATGCTGGCATCATGCCGGCATTATTACGGCGTGACCTTCTGACAGCCGCGGGAAGGCTGAGTCTGTCACCCCTGGGAGTCCAGACAGCGGGGCGGTGGCAATCATCTGGGACCACGAACGAGGCCGTCCCACATGGGATAGGGCAGGTGGCGACCTCTGAACCACATTTCTTACTAACATTAGGAGGCTTGCATGCTGACCTCATGGCTTGATTTCTTCATGTTCTCCTCACCTTTACAGCGCTAAGCTGTGATAAAGTCTTTGCTGGAATGAGCCAAATTTGTGGACTGAGAGGGCCTTGAAGTGGTGCCCTGGGCAGGCGGTCACAATGCCGCAGACATGCAGGCCCTCGCTCACAAGTCGATGGTCGCCCTCAGGCTGTGGGGAAGCAGGCCCTGCTCTGCCTTCCCCAGGGCACGGGACACCCCTCACCCATTGCATGGAGTCCCAGTGTGTGCGGCGTTGTGGGTGAGAGGGGTGTGAGAGCAGGGTTAGGGAAGCCCTGAAGGAAGGCAGGCGTGAGGGACCCCTCTGGGCCGGGATTTGGTGACCTGAGAGGAGAGGAGACTTGCAGCGCCCCCTCCTGGGTTCTGCTTGGCCTGCAGGGAAAGTGTGGACAGACAGGTTGTGGAGCTGAGTGCGTGCTGCTGCGTGATTGTGTCACTTCCCTGTGCCCTGGAGGGCCGATTCAGCCCTGCACACGCCCTGAAGCGAGGTCCTTCCCCTTCTTACTTAACCCAAGTTCAACAGGGAAACGTCCCTGCTCCCCACCTTTCATCAGTCTGCTCTGCAAATTGGTTTCTGCCAGGTACTCCTGTGAGGATTCCACATCAGGCCAGCTTTTGTGAGAAAGGAATGCCTCTCGTGGCTGTCCACAGGCCTGTGGCCGGCACCCCTCCCAGCCCTGCAGGTTCGAGCCGAGCTTGGGTAGCAGGAGTCCCTAGAGCTGCGAGTGGCTCCCCCTGGTGTGGGCACACCCCGGGAGCAGAGAGGAAGGGAGGCAGGCAGAGGCCATGATGCCACCTGGCACGGCCGCCCAGCTGTCCCGAGCACACGTGGCTGTAGGGAAGCAGAGCGTTGGGGGCAGGCACGGGTGTGACATGTCCTGAGTGCCAACATAATGGTTATTTGCTCTGGAAGTTGCAGAGGGAGCCATACATATGGGCTCAAATAAAATTCTAGTGGTTGTACGTTTTTCAGTGATTGTTAAAAAAAAATTATTTTTCAAAGCGATTTCTGTCAATGATGTGAACCATGGTCTACCTTCACCCCGTCGCAGCCCAGTGTGCCAGGAAGCTCTGGACTGGCCGTGCTGCGCTCCACACAGGCCTGGCTGCGGGTGCTTTCCGGACTCCTGCCCTCCTCACCACAGAAAGAAGGCAGTGTCTGCAACAGGAAAATGTTTGTGCCCTAAAATAGCCATGCTCTGCGAATGTCAAAGTGGCCCTTTCAGCGGTTATACTAGCTCGTAGGGAGAGGCCCCGGCTCCAGCCGAAGCAGCAGCTTGCTCGTGGCGGGGGCTCTGCTGGTAGCCTCCAGGCCTGCACTGCCCACCTCCACTCCCACCTCCCGTGGCCCAGGGCTGCCCGACTAGCCCTGGGAGGAGAACCAGTGGCCTCACACTTCCCATACAACTCCTCAGCCTGAGAGCAGCCTCCCTTGTGGGAGGATGGGACATTAGCGCTCATTCCAGGCCATAGCCGAGCCCTTCTACAGGAAGGCTGATGGGTGCTTCCAGCCCTGGTACCGACCAAGAGAAGCAGTTCAGGGACCCACTCGAGGTCAGGCAGGGAGGCCAGGGCAGAGCAGGCCGTGGAGTCAGGGGGATCTGCACCTCAGTCCCAGCCCCACTGCTACTTTGCTTGGCCACTTCGGGTGAGGGAATTCACTCTGAGCCTGTTTCCTCACCTGGAGAATGGGAATAATGTTTTTCTCAAGGGGATTAAAGGAAGGTGCGCACACATTGTAACCACATCCTAGACGCAGTTGTCCCCTGGCCATCAGAGTTGGCGCAAGGGCCATGCAGCAGCGCACGGTGGGAGGAGTCCAGGTCTGGGGCCAGTCATCCCTGGTTTGCACCCTTTCTCTCTCCGGCCAGTGGTGTGGCCTCAGGAAAGGGGCAAGCGGTATCCTTGGAAGCTCTAGCCTCTGAGTAGGCCTGGGCTTCCGGCTTGATGGGCCCAAGTCTCATGCACTCTGGAGCCTGTCGGAGGCTAAGTTGTTACCAGCCAGACAGGGCCAGGCATTAGGACTTCCCTTGGGTACGGTTAGGATACCCTGCCTTGGAGCTGCCCTTCTACTTTTGTATACCTATGCTTCAAAATCAGAAATCAGCTGGGGTCAATTCTCGTTTGGTGTAAGTTTTTAAAAGAGATCTAGAAAAATCACTTTACGTTTTAGGTAGATACCTGACATTTGATAATGGCTTCTTAGTAGGGCCCAGATTTGCTCCCTGGACTGGCCCCCCCTGCACCCTTGTGCCATCTTGCACTAGTGCTGGAAGCTTCCTACAGCTTCTCCACAGCTCTGGCTGAAAACCCTTGGTACTGGCCCTTGAATTTCTCTGAGACTCCACCATGGTCAGATGTGAAAGCCAGCGCTTCTCAGAGCGTCTGGGAGGGTGCCCACAGCTGACCTGAAGGGCCCTTTGGCCAAGCTGAGAGAGGCTGAGACAGAGGACGAACTAAGTCATGGCCAGCACTCTGGTAGCCCTGCCTGACCACTCCTCCCTGGCTTCCTTATTTCTCCCGTCCATCTTGGGACTTGTCCAAAGCCCTAAAATCCTAAGTGTTAACCCTTCTGACCAAGAAAAGGAAATCACATAGGGAGTACATTGTGACCCTCAAGGGGCTCCCAGTGATTGCTGTTTACACATGTTCAAACATGGCATAATGAGATTTCTGAACAAATTCTACCACACCTCCCTGGCATGGAGTACGTGAGCGTGTGTGTGAGTAACTGGGCCCCGCCACGTAGCGGTGTGCGCTTGCTCTGGGCTGGGCTCCGGGAGAGGCGCCTGGGGTCCCACTCTCACGGCTGCCCTGCAGGTGTGGCCCCGTGTCCGGTTTCCCGGGAAGAAGGCAAGCCGGGGGCAATTGGGTGCTCATCGAGGGCTGCCCGCCTAGCTGGGGTGGTGCCAAGGGAGAGTTCGGGTCTAAGTCTCTTTCCACCCCAGGCCAGAGAAAGCTAACACTGGGAAGGTCCCGTATTTGCTGACCTGATGGAGACTGGATCCGTGTGTATTTCCTTGCTTTTTGGAGGTTTGTCAGTAGCAGGGCCCAGGGAGCAGGGTTGTTACAGGACACCTCGGTCCATAGCTTCGCCTGGCTCAGCCAGCCTCCAGGATGTGTACATAGTGGCTCTGCTGGACCGCCAAGACCCTTACTGTCTGCCTGTCATGCTCCGTGTCACCTGAGAATCTCAGAGCCACAGAGGGCCTCAGAGAGCAGAGGCCTTGCCCTGTGGTCAGTCTGAGGCGGAGCCTTCCTTCTATGGGGCTCTTCGGCTAGCCCATGACCATGGCCATCCACTGCCCATCAGCATTGTGCTGGGTGCATGGAACCATCCTCGTTCCTGCTGCAGGTGCTTGGGGAAGGCGGGTGTGAAGCTGGGAATCAGCTAAGGGTCAGGGTGCAGCTGAAACCACCCCCAAGAGACCTGGCCTGGCCTTGGTGGGTGGGAGGCCTTCCTGAGGAGGCAAAGCTGAGCCAAGTTCTGGGGGTACGTCAGTGTTTACTGTGAAGGGTGGGAAGAGAGAACACGCGAGGGGTCAGGAGAGTGGAAGCCATGGAGGCTGGTGTTCAGGGTTGCAGGATGCCCATCTGGCCCCACTTAGGGCACGAACAAAGCCTGCCCTGAGCCGCAGGCTGCAGGGTGTGGGCCATATGGGAGCCCAGGGGGCCCGAGCAAGCTCCCATGTGACCATCTGTCCTCACCCGCCATGCTGTCACCGTTTGTGTTGTGTCCCATCTGTGCTCATCCTCGCCTGCTCACCGACACTGCCTCCACCAATATTGCCCGTGCTGCCCCTAACCCTGACCACACTCTGTTCTCCAGGCTATGTCTTTCTGCTTGCACTGTCACGGCTCGCTTCGGGGGACAGCGCAGACCGCATGCTTAGTCCTCAGTCCGGCTCCCTGCTCCCCCTGTGACCAGGAGCTCCTCCACATCTGCTGGTCCCGTGATTTGGAGAGTGTGTGTTTGACGTGCTTGGCTTCTGCCCACAGCCCATGTTCTCAGTTCTGGCCAGATGCAGTGGTGGCCTCCTCCCACCACCCGTCCGCCTGGCAGGTGGCTTCGTCCTGTATTTCCATTGCTTTGCTCTTTCTGGCTTTAAAAAGGTAACAAAGGCGACAGACTCTAAGATACCAACCTGTCTTCACAAGGACAAGTATGTAAGAATGCACATCGTGCACAGTAGCCAAGATGCTCTGAGGTGGGCCCTGTGTGTGCAGTGCACGGTGTCCAGGCTCAGGGCAGGGGGCTTCGTGTGCCATCAGTCCTTGCCAGCCTCCCTTCTCAGGGTGAGGGAGAAGTCAGCTCATGGTGGGCAAGCTCTATGCCGCGAGCAGGCTTTTTCAATGTGGGAGAGGCTTGTAGGGGAGCTTAGGTGGCCCTGCATGTGCCCCTGCAGGGTGGGGACTGATGCTGGGTCAGGGAGGGAGGCTGTCAGAGGGCAGAGCCAGTCACCTTCGTTCTCTTCTCCATTCCTACCTTCCAAAAAACCTCTGCAGGCTGAAGCTGGTCATGGCATATGTTGAGTGCCTACTGCGTGCTGGGCATGGAACAGGGCCCCATGAGGAAAGCCAGGAGGAGGGCACCCTGATCCCTGCTGCCTGGTTGGATCTGTGTGTCCCTCGGTGGTGTCCTGGGCCAGTGGTTAGTGCCAAGAGGGAGTGCCATGAGCTGGCTGTGGGGTGTAGTGGGTTGGGAGGACTTCCTGGAGGAGGTAGCCCTCCAGAGATGTCTGCAGGGCCATTTCAGGTGAGGGTCAGTGGGAGCAAAGACGTGGAGGTTGGAGAGCCCTACCGTGTTTGGATACTGAGGTGATTGGGGGTGGGAGAGAGAGACCTTGCAGGGAGGGAGCCTGGGAAACCAGCTGGGTCCGAGATAGGGGCACAAGGACTCTTAGGTGCAGTGTGACAGAGTGATGCATGGTGAGGGTCCCATGGTGAGCAGTACACACGAGGCCAAGTCTTCTCCCAGCTCTGAGCATCGGGGGCCCAGAGGGGTGGCGCTGCCATCTGAGCACTGGCCACAGTGATACTCTCGTGCCCACCTGCTGCCTCTGTGTGTCTGCCTGTTTTGCGGGGGTCCTCGTGTATCTGGTATCTCTCTTCCCTTGGGCGTCTGTCCAGGCTCCTCGGCCTGCCAGAGGGCTCCCCCCCTACAGCTGGGCTAGCTTCCAGCGGATGTGTTCTTTCCTGGTGGTCATCGGGGGCCCACTGGGGCAGAGCTAGTCCAGTTGAGAGATTTGTCAAAATACCGATTCCACCCAAGTTTACTGTCCTTAGAAACCTGTTGCTTTCTACTTGGTAGAGCATTCGTAATCTTTCCAGAGTTCACCAGTCAGGGTTGCTGCAGATTTTGATGGTACAACCATGCCTTTTCCCCTCAACCTTTCGTTGAACAGAGCTGATGAAATGAATGGTTGTGAGTTGTTTCTAGTCTTAAGTGCTGGAGCAGCTGGAGAAGATGTACTAGGAAATGTGGGTCTCGTAAGCAAAGAGCTCTTTTAGGTTGGTCTGGAAATCCCGAGAATGTTCAGGGGATTTGAACTGAGTCAAACCTGAACCAAAAAATCCTCAGAATCCAGTCTGCTCTCATACTCGATGCAACGGACAGCCTTTCTGTCACCAAGCCACGTCTCTTTCCCTCTGTGATCCTGGCTGCCGTTACTTTGCTGTGGGCCTTGCAGGTCCCACCTCAGAAGTGGAGGGTGTCACCAGCAGTTGGCTGGCAGATGGACATCCCTCTAAGGACTCCAGGGAGGGGCTGGGGTGGCCCAGAGGCAGAGATGTGAAACGTTCCAGTGATTAACAGTAAGAGAATGACATATTTACAATTTTGCCACAAACGTTAATTAGCGTGAACAGGTTTCGTGTGGGCAGACTTTTAAAAGAACATTCTGAAGAAGAGCAGAGCCAGCCTGTCCAGCCTGTCCACTAGTGTCTCTTCTTCCCTGCTGATCTCTAGGCAGGGCAGCTCCTTGAGGAAATCAGGATCCTGGGCTGTGGGCAGTCCCTAGGGTCCCATTTTAGGTACGTGCTTCCCTGAAAGGCCCTCTCCGCCCAGTCCTATAGGACTCTCCTATGCAGAAGAGCATTCTAACGGTCTCCTGCTGTGCCTCAGGACCAGGTGGCCAGGAAAACCCCCGGCCCAGGCCAATCTGTGGGACCTGCAGGTGGTGGCAGAGGTAGGAAGACAGCCAGTTCTGCCTGCCTCTGCCCTCTGCTGCTGGCTGCTTTAGCAGGCAGGGGAGAGGAGGGAGGGCCGCTGCCGAGCCCTGGCAGACCCACCTGGTTATTCTCTGAGCATCAGCACAGGCCAGTACCCTGGGGGGTATCCTGTGGTATCTGTAGGATGTGGAGGAAGCACCCTAGGCCACCAGTGCATGGTTACACAAAGCCGGATGTCAGCTTGTTTGGACCCTTGGCCCACAGTGTCCCAGATAAGGAATGTGATATCCATAGACTGCTTTGAGGAAAAGGTGGGACTGTAGCCAGGCCTGGAGGGAAGCTGTGTGCTCTTGAAGCCAGAACTGCCCCCCCCCCCCCGCCAGACACATATGGGCTCCCTGTGCCCCTTTATCGGCACAGTGTTAGCATCCATACCGTGCCCAGTGCTGCTTGAGTCTGTGCTGAATTCAGCTGGCCAGGTGGGACACGCTCAGGGTCGTTTGGGCCTTGCCCAGAGGCATCGTTTGCTTAGTGATAGAGTCATTCTCTAAGAGCTTTTCATTCCTCTCCTTCACCCTAGTGAACTAAAAGAAATGAACTTAGTTTTCTTTTAATCTGACTTGATTCTTGTGAGACCTTGGTGTAGGCTGCTTCCTAGTATTCAAAATGAGGATGATTTGAAATAGCTTTGTGCCAACCCTCTCCGAAAGGACTGGAAAGAAACTTGGCCCCGGGCTCTCATTTGCAGTGATGTGCTTGTCCTCTGTTTCCCAGACACGCAGCTCTCTCAGGGGTGGCCAGGAACCTTGGCATGCATCTCCCACCCCCTTGCTTTACAGGCCTGGTAAGGAGGGGGTCCCAGCTCCTTGCAGAGCTCCTGCCTTCTCCAGCTCTGACCCAGAAGCCTGCCTGCAGGGGGCGCCACTGGACTGTGGTGGTGGTGGTTTGCGGCTTCCAGATCCCTGTCACTTCCCTCCAGCATCAGCCTTCCTCAGGGCTCCTTGGGTGCTCTCCATCCACCCCTGGGACGAGGGCTTGTCTAGAATCACCACGGTGCCCCCCCAGCGCTGATGTTGGGTTTTGCTCTCCGCCCTTCCAGAGGTCAGGCTGTTCTGGGTTCTTTTTTTTTTTTTTTTTTTTCTGTTCTGGGTTCTTGTGCGTATGTCTGAGAGGCTCAAAACGGGAGGCCTGGTCTCAGTCCCTCGCCTACCTGTGTCCTGCTCCCTGGCTATGTCCGTTGTTGCTGTGGCTTTTGTTTTTAAACAGTCTCAGCAGAGGCCCCGCCTGCTGATTTTGGTGGAGCAGACCACCCCCCCACCCCGCCCCCGAAGCCCAGTGCTGCCCTGTGTTGCCCACGCCATTCTTAGTGCAGTCTGCTGCCTTCCCTGCTCGCTTGGGTGCAGTTGAGGTTCCCTCAGTAGGCAGCATCAAGAGGGTATTAGCATGTTGGGAGTAAATCTCCGCTTGCTTAAGCCAATCCACGGTTTTTGTAATAATCACAACTGGGATTCCAGCAAATTAGTGATTCTTTAG
The DNA here is from genome assembly GCA_028533885.1 of Nasua narica. NCBI lineage: Eukaryota > Metazoa > Chordata > Mammalia > Carnivora > Procyonidae > Nasua > Nasua narica. Next base: position 8,699 of record JAPYYJ010000916.1, read on the forward strand.
GCTCAAAGCCCAACAGCTTGTGAGTGCGTGAGCTCATCAGGCAGCGTGCCAGTTCTCGTGAGATCCTCCCGGCTAGGCGCACTTCCCAGACGCCTGCCACATGATGTGCTGCTGCTCAGCCGTGCAGTGACTACAGCTGCTCTGGATGCTGGCAGAAAGCGCCGGCCCCGGCCTGACTTTCAGAAGGACTTCTTCACTGCAGGAGCGTGGCCTGCCGCCTTGTCCGAGCCATCGGTGTTCTCTTTGTCAGGGTGGGGTGGGTCACTGGGCTGTCACACCTGCGTGCCAGGCTCAAGGCCAGGCCCCTGTGGGGATCCCATTTGTGTGTTGGGAACAGAGCAGGGAGAACAGCGATAAATATGTTGGGAGGCCTGGAGCAGCCCAAGTCGCAGATCTGGGATCAGAATGTGGGTCTGAGACTCCTGAGTCGTGTGCTCCTGCGGTGACCCTATTGGCTTCTGGAGCCAAGGGTCCCCTTTCCAGAGACAGCAAACGGGCCGTTCCTATTATTTCTCTGGGAGAACTGATCCCCTCACACTGGGGCCTTGGGTTTGGGACTTCTCGTGAGGGCTGCAGGCCTGCCAGGAATCCCCATTCGGTGCTCACCGAATTCTGTGCCTTGGGGGTCCGGCCTTGCAGGTCAGGGAAGAGCCCCTCACTGAGTGTGTTCCACCAGCCACGCCGATACCGATACCCACCAGTTCCTGGGCAGTAGACATTCCCAAGGCGGCTGAGGAGGAAGGGCTATGGCAGGCTCTGTGAGGCTATCTGAGAGGCCGCTGTCTCCACACCCTGGTCTATGATTAGACATGGGTGAAGAGGATGGGGCGGCAGAGCTGCCTTTGGAAGCACAGGCCTAACGTTTCTCTGAGCAGGCAGGACCGCTCTGGACGGCCCTGTCAGGTCAGTGTGTAAGAAGTGATTACCACCCTATCCTCGTGATGCTGCCCAGGCGTGATCTGCCGCCTGGCATAAGCAGAACCTTTTGCCCGTTCAGAATAAAATCTCTAATGTCAAGTTTGAAACATTACTGGGAAAAAAAAACCAGTCCAGCTTCTCTGAAATAATACTGATAATCAAGGTGATATTTTGTCAACACTTATGGTGTATCAGGCCCTGTTTCAAGCACTTTACATGTATTAACCTATTAAATCCTCCTAACATCCTAACAGTTCTGCGAAGTGGGCATTTGTGTGTATCACAGTTTGACACAGGAGGAAACGAAAATGTAAAGAATTTATGGCAATTGCATAGGCTCTCCAACCTAATAAGTGACTGAGCAAGATTTGAACTGAGGCAGCTTGGATCTCCCAGAGTCCAGGCCTTTGATTTGTTGAAATAACTTTACATTTTGTTGCAGGTTTTTTGCCCACCAGCCTGCTCACTTCTGCCCTCCTAGGGGGCCCCCAGGATTTGAGTTAGTTGGGCAAAGGATTGGAGGGTCCTAGAGGCCATGTCTGCCTCTCTCCCTGTGTCCCTAGATGCTGCTTACCATTGACCTCTCGGAGAGGTTATGTAGTTGCAATTCACAGGTGGGCAAGGGCTTAACCTATTCAAGGGCACACAACTAGTGAGTAGCAAGAGAGGGACTTGAACTTGGCTCCTTGATTCCTCTTTCATTGAGCTTCCTCTTTCAGATACACAAAATTGGAGACAAAGTTTTATTTTTTAAGGTTGTCTTTTATTATTGGTTTAATATTTATATCTCTTTTAAAAATGCGACTGCCTTAGGCTTCACAAAATACATGTTTAAGTGATCACAGTCCACCTTCAAGTGATATTATACTACTCATGGACAGTGAAGGAAACTCCCATTTCTTCTGCCCTTGTTTTCATTCCTTTTACTTTTACATAAACTATAAAGTCACGAGAGGCTGCTACTAGTTTTGCTTTAGGCAGCAGACAGGAATACTTCAGAGGAACTACACATAAGGAAAAAGAATGTCTTTTCTATTATTTAACCATTTCTGAGGAACTTCATGTCTTTAAGTAGATCCAATTTCTGTCTGGCTTCAATTCAGTCTACCTAAAGAACTTTCTTTAACATTCCTTGTAACTCAGAGTTAGTGGGAAGGATTCTTCTCAGCTTTGTTTGTCTGAAAAAGTCTTCATTTCTCCTGCATTTTTGAGAGATGTTTTCACTGGATATAGAATTTGGGGTTGAGTTTTTTTTTTTAACTTAACGTCATCTCAACACCCCATGTGGGGCTCGAATTCACAAGCACAATGTGACAAGACCAAGAGTCCCATTCATTTCCAACTGAGCCAGCCAGGTGCCCCTGAGATTGACTTTTTTTTTTTTTTTTTCTCTTTCAGCATTTTAAAGATGTTGTCTGACTTGCATGGGTTCTGATGAGAAGTGTGCTGTAGTTCTTAACTTTGTTCCTCTATATATGATGTATCTTTCTCTGCCTTCGAGATTTCCTCTCTTCCTTTGGTTTTCAGCAGTTTGAATGAGAGTCCTCTAGGTGTGGTTTGTTGTTGGTGTTTTTGTTTGTTTGTTTTTTAAATATTGTGGAGAAGTCTTTGCCCTGGTTGGTATTCTCTTGAGATTTTTAGTGATTTGATGCCTTTCATTATTTTTGGAAAATTCCCAGTCATTATCTCTTTAAATATTTCTTCACATAGTTCAGACATTCTTCAGACATGTCCGTCTCATTTCCCTTCGGGATTCTAATTAGTATGTTAGATCATTTGGGTGCTCTTGAGTGCTCTGTTCTGATTTCCCCCCCACTCTCCTTCTCTGTTTGGATGATTTCTACTGACCTACCTTCAAGTTTTAGTTATTTTTCCTCAACTCTGTCAGATGTGCCGAGAAGCTTGACAGAGGCACTCTTTGTCTCTGCTATTGTGTCTTTTATTTCCAGCATCTTTATTGGACTCTTGCTCATAGTTTCCATCTCACTCCCCAAACTCCCCCTCTGTTCATGCATGTGTCCACCTTCTGTACCTTTACAAAGGTACAGAGCCTTTAACATACCGATCACATCTATAAATCATATTCATCTTATTTGTTTTTTTAAAGTGTATTTATTTAGTAATCTCTACCCCATCTGGGGCTTGAACTCAACCCCCCAAATCAAGACTCACACGTTCTTCCAACTGAGCCAGCTAGGTGACCCAGGTCTTAGTTTTAAATTTCCCATCAGGTAGTTCCCACGTCTGGGTCATCTCTGAACCTAGTTCTGTTGATTATTTTCTCTCTTGACAGTGTTCTTTTCTGTGTGTGTGCCTCATTTTTATATTGACTATCAGATATTATGTGTAGGACAGAAGAAACTGAAATAAGTCATATTGATGCCTGGAATGGGCTTCTCTCTCCTGTTTCTGGGCTGTTAGGAGGGGAAATTGGGCTAGTCAGAAATTGAGCTGGGGTTGGGTTTTGTTGTTGCCGTGGGTACCTTCAGTGTACCACTGGTTTCAAATTCCTATGATCTTACCTTATGCTTACACCAGGGCTGATTTGCCAGAACGTTTTCTCAGTGTTTCATCCCCACCTTCAGCCTTAGCCTTTTGCGTACACCTGGGGGAGGGTCACTCTCCATGTTCTTACCCCTTTTCCTGGGGTAGACTGCTCTGCGTGTTCCTTATGCTTGCTAGCCTGGGGTAGGGGCAGGGCTGGTTATCTGTTGTCCCTGTCCAGCCTCAGACTTAGGCAGACTGTGTCCCTGCGTCTCAGGATTGGGGCTTTTCTACCCCTAGTGGCAGGAGACTTCAAATGTTTGGGTGCTGTGGTTTCCTGCCCTTCCCTCCGGAGGTGTTTCTTTTTCCCTCTCACAGCTGCAGTGGGTCTTCACCTGTACCCTGGAGGCATCAAGATTTGCTGGCTCTCCCCAGCTGGCTTAAGGCTTTTGTTCCCCAGGACCAAAATGTCCCATCAGTGCTTCCTGCCTTTCCTATAGCAGCAAACATGCCTCCTCTCCAGGCCTGCACCGCCGGAAGGTTTCCTTCAGTCTCTCTTCCCGCACCGCCCCTGATCTTTCTCAGGAGCATATGTGGAGGTCCGAGGAGAGGAACTAGCATGCAGGTAGCAACCTCCCTTGTGTCTATGTCTCCCAGGGATGTCCGCTCTCACGCTGGACTGCACTTGGCCTATAGCAACTAGCTAAAAATGTCTGCAAGACTCTCACCTGCTTCAGTTGTTTATGCCTGTTGTCTCTGTGTGGTTAGAAACACTAGAGAATGGTGTACTACCATGTATCTCTTTCCAACTCCACCTTCAGCAAGATCATGTTGGCTGGTAGCCTGAAATGGCCACGGTGGGAGTGTTTACACCACCGAAATCAGCAAGTGCTACCAACATGGGCTTCCCCCTACCCTGAGAGCCAGCTGTTAACCATTTCCCAGAACACCACCATCTGGGGAAACCCCACAAGGTTGACCGTGGAGATTGGTGCCTTTGGTGAGTGGCCTAGTGGCCTCCTGCATGAGTCGGGCTCAGCAGGGTCACGGTGGCTGCACTCAGGCCATCCCCTCTGCAAGACAGTCACCAGGCCACTCACCCTGGGGAGGCCCCTCCGTGTCGGAGCTGGTGTAGATTCACGCTGCCGCCCTCTCTCCCTCCTTTCCCCTCAGAGCGCAGCCAGGACAGCACGGCCGTGGCACTCTCGGACTCCAGCTCGACGCAGGACTTCTTTAACGAGCCCGCCAGCTCGTTGGAGAGCTCCCGGAAGCTCTACGTGGAGAAGAAGCTGCCTGTTCCCGGTTCCCAAGCAGGACCGACTGGTAAAGACCTCCAGGGGGCCACAGAGGAAAGAGGTATGAAGACCTAGCTCTATGCGTTAGAACTGCTTTGGTGACCTGTGGCAGTCTGGGCGGTCTAAAGAGCGTGGGCTCCCGAGTGGCCCGGGCCCAGCCTGGCTCCTGTCCTCGCTCTTCCGCCTGTTGCTCTGGGACCTCAGTTGGGCAAGTGACGCACCTCTCTGGGCTCCTACTCCCTGTAGGGTGGGAGCGTATCCCGAGGCCCATTCCGGAAGCTGTGAGGATGAAACGAGGCAGCTCAGGAACGGTGCCTGGAGTACAGTGTGCACTCAGTGACACTTGTCGTCCTTGTGACCCCATGGCCCAGTGTGGGAAAGCCACTTCCTTGACATGAGCGCCCGTATTTTCTTGCTACATAGTTGCTAAAAAAGTCTTTGGATCCTAAATGTCACCAATGTGTTTTCTTTTTAGTCTGAATCACATCAGGCCTTTAGGAAAAAGTGCCTCCTTTTTTGGGCAGGGGGCCCTGATCCAACCCCAGGGCACGCCCAGCTCTCATGGGGCCCCCAGGCTCCCTCTGTGGAAACCAGTGGGCAGAGCCCCGTGCTCGGCTTACGGGAGAGCACGGGCAGGCTGCGTGTCCACAGTGCTTCTCTGGGGCTGTGGGTTTTGAGCGCTCTCCCACCCTGGCCAGGGCTTGCCGAACCACCGCCACCACCACCACCAACACACAGACCCGTGCTCAGCAGCCCTGTGCCGGGCGCTATTTGAACTCCTTTTGTCCTCCCAGCCACCCTAGGAAACAGCCCCACAGCTTTTCCCACGTTACAGGTGAGGAACCGGCGATTCCAAGAGGGTCGGGAATTTGCCCAGGGTTAGTCTGCACCCTTAACCTCTGTCCCATTCTCCCACTCTGAGTGGGCTGGGAGGGGCAGCTAGGGCTGGGGATGACCCCCTTCGGATGTGTCTGCACAGGCCCTGGCTGGGAGTGTCAAGGCTCAGGGGCCGACGTGTAGATGTGGCCAGAGCCCTTCATGCCGACGATGGCCTGTCCCAGTCCTCTGCTCCTTACCTGGCTGCCTAGCTGGCCTTAGCAGCTGGCGAGGCTGCATGCCCCGCACACTGGCAGAGGTGCCCCATTAGAGACGGGGAAGAGGACACGGAAGTTGAGGCCAGTGCTGCACTTTCTCACGAGGCACTTGTTATGCTGTCCCCAACCGACGTTGACCTTCTGCAACTGACATAGACATGCTGCGAGGAGTTTGGAAGGGGAAGGAAAACATTACCAGGAGCGCCCACGCTCTCAAACAGCAAGTCTTGTTCATGTCCAGTCTTACCGACAAGATCATTTTAACTGTTGGACAGGGGAGGCCTGTTGTCTGTGCTCCGTGGCCCATCAAGCAGTGAACTGCCGTGGGTGCTGTTGTGTCATCACAGGCCTCCCTCCACCGTGCTTGGGGAAGTGGGGCATGGAGGCTGGGGTGCTGAGCCAAGAGGAGGTCGCCTGTGATCCGGCCCCGGCTGGGCTGGGCTTTCCAGACACA